>LAPY01000802.1:51218-65377 GCA_000970635.1 Eragrostis tef
ACTTGTTTTTTGGCGCCCTAACGCTCCGCCGCAACACTTGGAGAAGCCAGCAATCTTTTTTGCCATGGCTGCGGCAGTATGACGAACATTGAGGGCGCAATTGTGGAGGCAACCCCCGTCATGCTCGTCGGCCGCATGGTACGTGCCGTCGAGCTCGTCCTGGATGCGGAAGTATTCGAGCTCGTCCAGCACGTCCTCGGCTCTGTACCCCAGGTCCCGGAGCTCCTGCAGCAACTCCATGAGAGCCGGATTCTTGGTCTCCTGGTCGGGGCCGCGGCCGCGGGCGTTGTTGAGCATGCCTTGCGCGTACAGCAGCTCCATCCTGAGTGCCCGGATGTTCTGGCCCAGCTCCGTGCTGGCGGCCCACGCCTCGAGCGCCCCGCTTGAGAGGGGGCCCAGTGCCTTGCCGAGCACCCAGCGTGCTGCCTGGATGCCGGCGGCCTCCATGACGAGGCACAACGGAGTCACGGCAAGAGGCACCACCACTATGCGTGGAACAGAGAGCACAGGAAAACATTTCTATCAGGTTCCTGCTATATACTAGGAAAAAGATGAAAATACAGGAGGATTGATGCTAATGTGTAGGTAATTACCGAATGACACGAACGGGCCGGGGAACAGAAAGCTTCGATATTGCCTGATGTGTCCATGAGTCTGATCTATTGCAAGCTTATGTAGGTGCCTTGCCGAGCACACAGCGCGCCAACTCGACGCTGACAACCTACATGGCCAACCACAGCGAGGCAAGTGTGGCGCCAACTCTGAAAAACAGGTAGCAGAGAATCTGCCCTCCAAAAAAAAAAAGGCAGCCGAGAATCATTATTAGCGTCAACTAATTTGGAGTTCGAAAATGGAAGCCATGCATCGATCGGAGAGAGGACTATATATTTGTGCTTACCAAAATGAAACCGTCCGTATATATTGCCTGACGCGTCTCGGTTCGGAAGGTGCTCAGCCGGCACTGCAAATAGCACCCACGGTCACCGGCGACCGAAAACTTCAAGCTGGCGAGGGACGCGCAAAAGCACCGATTAACAAGGGCAAGTGCGTGCGAGCCGATGTGTTCCGATCGAGCTTGTGACCTGTCTGTCTCTTCCCCTGCTGGCCTGCTTGCTTATATGGACAGATCGAGCAAAGCAACGATGGCATGCATCTCAGTTGCTCCGAGCACAAGGTAAAGGGAAAGCGAGCAAAAGCCACGACGAAGTACTAATCCTCGTGTGGAGGTAAAGGTACGGATGCTTGGTTAGCATCGATCATCATCAATATTAATTAATTGCTCCGGTTGTAGTTTACGAGAATGCTTTACCGAACGAGATGCCAAAGCAGACTGGTGAAGCCATGCAATCGGGAAGGAAGAGCATCTATCCCTTACTTAAGGCACGCTAAACAAATTTAGGTGTTGTGATTACCGCACTGCGGAGGACGGTTTCGACTAAATTTCACTTCTTTTGCCGACATGTAAAAATGCGTTTCGCCCAACTAGCTAATTGAACACTCTCCTAAATTTTTGTCATGGTGTTGCCATTCCCTGCCCACAGGGCCACGTCATGCCGCTCATGAAGCTCCCTCAGCTGCTGGTCAAGCATAGCATCGAGGTCGATGCAGAACCAAAGGAACGAAAGGAGGGCCTCAAGGTTGGTGGCATCATGATGAGGGAAATGAGACAAGCAGGGGAACGTTCCATCCAGCAAGAGCGGCCTCAACAAGAACGTCGTCGTGCAGATCATGATCAAGAACATCCCTGCCGGAGACCGCAGTTGCTGAGATCATCGTCCGAATATATGCAACACGTTCGAGGAGCTCGAGTCGATTGAAGACCGGCTCTAGCCGTCAGCCTGCTGGAGGCGCCGGCGACATGCCATTTCTGGCCCGGCCGATTGAAGACGGCCGGGTCAGTCTGACTCGACGAGAAGGCGCCACGCTCCGTCGTGTACATGGCGGATCCAAGGATTCGTTTTGGACATTTATCGTAGGTGTTTCAGTTTTCTGTGGCCAAGGTCAGCCAACTACAAATGCAAAGTACTCCCTTCATTCTTTTTTATATGACACTATTGTTTTTTTTTGTTACTTTGATTATTCGTCTTATCTATAAATATTTGTGTAAATAGCTAAGTATAAGTTACCTTTAAAGCGCTTTGATGATGAATCTAATGATATTCATTTCACATTTAAATCTATATTGTTGGTCAAAATTCAGCGGTGTCATATAAAAAAGAACAGAGGGAGTAGAAAAAATATATTTTTCAAACATCAGCACAAAGCCTACCAACAATAGATTCAACTGCAGCACGTCCTTATAATCTGAGGCAGTTGCCCAATACACGTTCAAGCCATGTCGAATAGGACATGTACTGTCGCACAGAAACTGAATAAATAATAAAAATAATGAAACTATATTGTGAAGGGAAACAAGCCATACTTTATTTAACTAATATCGTAGCAATTGTCACGTTCTTTGTTCGCTTTACAAAAATAAAATCAGTTTCTTTATGCCTTCAGAGATCGGTGCACAAGGAACATTTAACAGGTCTGAAGCAGTACGTAGAACAGTCCATATGGCTTTGAGCTTTGAGGATGGCTTGACCAGTGTTGTCTTGATTAGGATCTAAGTGAAGCAATTTTTTATCTGGTAAATATGTATGATTCAACCTGGTTTGGTCCATGCATTTTGTAGGAACCAGATAGATTCAATAAAACCTTGTCCAACTTCAAGCCAGAATAGCAGAAGTGAGTACTTGCGAAGAAGATATCTGTGACCTTGGCGAGTATCTCAACAATATTTCCTGAAAAGTTGTTAAATTCGATCAGTTCTCCAGGGAAATAATATTTCGAACACGCTACTGGCATCAGAACAGGATGTGAGCAAACAACAACACTCGCCTCATATCCAAGCCGTGGATGTCTACAGGCGTGAGCATGAGCAGATGCATGCGGCAACTTCGATGAATTAGATTAGGCAAATTGCAAGGATAATTCAGGTTAAAGCTTTCTGAGCAGCAGGTAGATGATAGAACAAGTAAGGACAACTACAGCGAGGACATGTTCAAGTCATTGAGGAGAAGCAGAGCCACGAACAGATGAGATGAGAACTTGGAACATAGGAACTGAGTCGCATTTCAGTCAAACATTGGGAAAATTAATAGGTTCTGTGACCACATGTGGCTTCCAAAGGGATGACCTGCAAAACAAATATATATGTACAATTAATTGGAAAGAAAAGTGAGGCTCTTGCTATCATCATATCGAATTACTGATTTTTGTTTTTTTATATAATTAATCAAAGCAGTTCAGTAACTTACTGAGCAGGAGAGTGGGTCTACCTGGCATCTGAAACATTTGAAATACCAAGTACATGAAGTGAACATTAAAGGATTCTCTGCACCTGCTTCCACGTTATTTATGCTGGCAAAAATATCAGAAAAAAAAATGTAACTTTCAGTGCTTCAAATACTACATTATAAAATAAATATTAGAAGCTTTTGACATGAAGGTATTAAACTACTGTTCTGAAATATTTTAGATGCGAACCATTTTTATTGTAGATGTTTTCATACTGAAGGTAGAGGTCTAATGAGAGTAGGAGACTCAAGTGGCAGCCCACCTTTAGATTCAAGAACCCCATCCATGATCGCTTGGAACAGATGTAGTTGCATCTTCTAGGCATTTGTTTCCCATGTTGGCTTTTGAATGGCAGAATGTTTTTTTCTTGGAGGAATTGAATGGCAGAATGTTGCCAGAACAATGCACAAATTTTGCCTACCTATGTGCCACGGCCGCATGCTGCTAAGAAATAGACTATCCGCAAAAATCAAATGTAACTTACAGTGAAGCTGCCTATGTGTTTATCTACAATATAGAAGCTTTATAACAATGAGGCACTTACAGGTCGATCATAAACAGCCATATTTGCACACGAAGAGTGGATCAGCAAAGAAATCATCAGCCAAAATGACTTTCTGATCTCGGTTTTGACTAATCCGAATCAGAAAGATACAGTCCTTGTTTGTAATACTTAGCTAGCTTCAAAAATGTTGTTGGTGCAGCACAAGTGTGAAACAAGAATTTTCAATCAGCATGGTTAGAACTTCACCTTTTCCATGAAAGAAAAGAACTTAGTTTCAGCATCATGCAGCCAGAAGTTCTTAAGATACACTTACTGACCTTGAAATATACATCTAATTCTGCTGCGATCACCATTAAATCCTCAAAGGCGGCCAGTCAGCAATCTGTCTTCTGAAAGTGCAGAACAGCAGAAGCAATAGCAACATTGAGTTATGATGAAGGATTCCTCACAGCTCGAAGATACAACTCAAGTATTCAAATCCCTCATCGTGGTTGGAGAAGAACTCAGCATGGACTAAAATAATAAAATATATCACAATAAGCAATGCAGTATGACAGCACTTGTACCTCATGGGATGAGGAAAAAGCAAAAAGTAATCACCTTGAGCTACCATAGTATGAATCTAGCATGCTGTAGAATCGTCGTTAATAAGGTGCCCTAACGGAGATTATCTGTGAAAAAAGTTGTTGCATGGCAATGGTTACTGCAAAGCAATAATGTTGGCTCCCGCCTCTGTAGTCCAAATAGAAATGGACAGTTACTCATGACAACATACCGACTTGAGGTCAATAAATTAGGTAAACAAACTGACTTGTATAATCACTATGGCCGAACAACAAACTAGTCATATGCTGCGTACAGAAATCAGAATGTCAGAGTGCAAAGCTAAAAAGTAATTTCAGATTCAGAAAATAAGCAGTGAATATTTGGTGATGCTAACAATACACTGATGGATTGGATTACAGAGCGAGACTGAAATTGGTGAGCAGAAGCTTTGAGGACTAGGAAGTGTTATTGTTACAGCTAATGCAAGGTTAAGAGAATTCTAGGGAGTTTGCCTAGAAATGAAAATAAATAGCAGCATGAAGATATTCAATGTTAGCCCCTATCTCTGTATGAAAAACTAGGAATGTATACCATTTACATTCATATGCTCCATCATGTTTACAGGAGTTCCACTATAGGTCTGACTGGAATGGATCAACTCAGTTCCGACTAGAGGTTACAGCAATCATAGCCATCATGAGCATTACGTAACAGGGGAGTAATAGTATCAGACACCCGGTTGGATAGCAGTCGGGCAGTCGGATGCATCGCTTTTCCCATAGTTTACGATTGCAGCAAAGCTGGTTATAAATTACAATGTGTGAATATTAAAAAAATACGCCCTACAATGGGAAAAGTGAGGAGACTGTTAAGAGTTCAGAACTAAAAGTAACTTCAGAGCTTAAAAAAATTAAGGACGCAATTATATTCTGCAGTTGTACCTTAAAGGAAAAAAAAGCACGTGAAGGAGGTTTTCAGGATGACAAGTGTTCTGTTGAACTGACCAGTAATAACCAGTTTTATATACATACAAGTCAGGAGATCAAGTTGAGATCCTCATGGTTGACAATACACAGAAATAGGAACCGTCCATGGATAAAGAAATAATCCTATTAGGCTATGAGAATAATGAAGAATTTCAAGAAGAGCTCTGCAGAGATATGGAGACAGCAATATCAGCACTAAATCTGCTGAAATAGTGAAACGACACATTTACGTACTGTGCAAAAGGTGATAATTCTATTTTTAGTATTAGAAATGCAGTATCTGTATGATCTCTGCTCCAATGCTAAAACAATTGTTAAGATAACAAGGACACTTTATGCATTTTTTCCTGCTTTTACTGAAAGCAATAAGAGTTTACATCGCATCCGCACACATTCAAAAGAAATTGCACACAACTATCCACCGGAAAAAGTTGCTTGGAAAAAAATCACTACTGGAAGATTAGAAATTGAAACGCATCCCAGATTACTAAAACAACAAGTTGACAGATTGTTTAAAAATACCGCTCCAATTAGACTCATAAATCAAGGCAACATGCTTATACGTACCAATTTTATGTGCAAGGTGGAAGGCATATGCAGAGATGTTCATATCATACTTGACGATGAACAAGCATGCATACACACGGTGAGAGAATCCTACTGCAGGTCTTGAAGAATGTACATGTCGAACAAGAACCCTGCAGAGTAGGTAAAAAACAAAGGGTTATTCAGGCGAAAGCTGTCGTTGAGGGAAATGAAATGAACAAACCGAGATTTGGCTACGACGGCTAAGTGTTAGAGAAAAATAACGGGCAGGAAATGGGGAGAGTAGACAGAGAAAAGTGCCTTGTCATGGGTGATCCACTTGGACGATGGGAATGGTTCCAATCAGCTTGCGGCAGTGCCTTTTCAGCTCCTCGTTGCCGCAACCTCTAACATCTAAATATCGCTGTGAACTCGGGAGCCCGTCCTTGGGGAGCGTCTGGATGGCTGGACAGTAGAAAATTACAAATTGTTGCAAGGAATTAGGAAGCCAACCCTTGGGCAGCGAGCGGATGGCTTCGCAGGTGTGGATCCTTAATGTGTGAAGGGAATCTGGGAGTCCTCCTGCGGGCAGCGAGCGGATGGCAACACAGTAGGAGATCCCCAGTGTCCTGAGGCGGGGGAGCCCGCGCAGCCCTGCTGGGAGGCAGCACAGCTTTCTGAAACCGCTCAATGTGAGTTCCTGGAGGGAGGTGAGGAGCTGAAGGGCCTCCTCTTGCTCCTTTGAGAAGCGCTCAATCTCATTGTCACTAAGGAATAGCTCGGTGAGGGAGGAAGAGAGGATCCTGCAGATTGGTGGGACAAGGAGTCCTGCATCATTTTCACAGTACTGCTGCAGTTACCTTTGAATTTTGATGAAGATTTACTCGCTGGAATATACTACTCTAGTACTCAAATACCTCATTGTGGTTGAAGAAGAAACCAGCATGGACTAAAATAATAAGATATATCACAATAAGCAATGCAGTAAGACAGCACTTGTGGTTCGTTGGATGATGGGATGAGGAAAAAGCAAATAGTAATTACCTAACACTATCTCAGTTAATAATGTTCCCTAATGGAGAGTAACTGCGAAAAAAAGTTGTAGCATGGCCATGGTTACTGCAATGCAGTATGTTAGCTCCCGTCTCTGTAATCAGAATAGAATTAGATGCAATCTGTTCACTAACTGATGCTTTATCCTCCCTCTTACCTTGGTCCTAGGAGGGGTGCTTGTATAGACCTTTTTCTTTCCCTATAATACAAAGACACAGGGCCCTCCTGCGTGTTCAAGAAAAAAAAAAGAATTGAATGCAATAACTGATGGCAGCATATCTACTTGAGGTTAATAAATTAGTTAAACAAATTGACTACATCACTATGGCCGAACAACAAACTAGTCATATGCTGCGTACAGAAATCAGAATGTCATTAGAGTTCAAAACTAAAAAATAATTTCAGAGTCACAAAATAAGCAGGTAATATTTTTCACAGCAGTAGCTCAAGGTGGCTAAAAGCTGTTCTCGAATAGTAACCCTTGGCAACTGGAGTTAGAAAGAGCAGCTATACATTTTGAGATGCACTACCAAATTTCAAAGCCCACACCTTGGAGATAATATAAAATGAACTTCTGCAAATAATTTTGATTGTAGCATCATAATTCATTTGAGGATAAGCTCGACATTACCTCCCTACTAATGCACTCATGTGCTATAAAAAACATCAGTGATCTTATTGTATTCAAGCAGTGTGGAAAGATTACGGACTAACAAGGACAACAAGCAACAGATAAATAAAATGTTGATTGAACTTCTAACTCTTGCACAGGACTATGGAATTATTTTGCGTGTACTAACCAGTCTTATGTATGGGGTGAAAGGTATAAGTCGAGATTGCCATGGTTGGACACACAAAGCGTTACGAAGATGTACAATTCAAAAAGCCCTGCAGTCAGCAGAGTAGGTCAAAACGAGTTATTCTTATTAAATATTATCGCAGTAAATAAAACTAAAAAATGACACTGATGAATGGGATTATGGAAAGAAACTGAAATTGGTGCGTAGAAGCTGGAAAACTAGGAAGTGTTATTATTATAGCTAATGCAAGGTTAAGATATATAATTATAGGGAGTTTGCCTAGAAATTAAAATAAATAGCAGCATGAAGATATTCAATGTTAGGCTTGTTAGATCCTATCTCTGTATGAAAAACTAGGAGTTATTTCAAGTACTGTGGAATGTATACCATATAAGGTTCATATGCTCCATCAAGTAATCATGTCTACAAGTGTTCCGTTATTGGCCCGACTGGATTGGACCAACTCAGTTCCGACTGGACGTTACAGAAATCATAGCCCTCGTGGGAATTCAGTAACAGGGGATTAACAGTATCAGCCACGTGGTCGAATAGCAGTTGGACAGAAGCAGTCAGATGCATAGCTTTTCCCATGTTTACAATTGCAGCAAAGCAGAATATAAATTACATAGCTTGAACATTAGAAAAAAGTCCTACATTGAGAAAATTGAGGAGAAGGTTAGAGTTCAGAACTACAAGTAATTTCAGAGTTAAAAAAACATAAGGATGCAATTATATTCTTCAGTTCTACCTTAACGAAAAAGAGAAGCAATGTGAAGCAGGTTTTCAGGATGACAAGTCTTCTCTTGAACTGAACAGTAGTAACCAGTTATATATACAAGTTGGGAGATCAAGTTGAGATCCTCATGGTTGACAATACACAGACATAGAACAAATTAACTACTGAAAGATCAGTAAGGGGAAATGCATCCCAGATAACCAAAACAACAAAGCTGATAGAAAACAAAAAGAATCTTTGATTAGGCACCTAAAGCAATGTATGGGACTATCTAGGAGGCAATTTGCAAATACCTACCAATTTTATTTACAAGGTGGAAGGCACATGCAGAGATGTTCATCCTTGACGATGGGTAACCATGCATCCACACTGAGAGAAATCCTACTGTGGGGCTAGAAGAATGTACATGTCGAACAAGAACCCTGCAGAGTAGGTAAAAAACAAAGGTTTATTCAGGCGAAAGCTGTCGTTGAGGGAAATGGAATGAACAAAACGAGATTTGGCTATGACGGAAAATAACGGGCAGGAAATGGGGAGTAGTAGACAGAGGAAAGTGCCTTGTCATGGGTGATCCACTTGGACGATGGGAATGGTTCCAATCAGCTTGCGGCAGTGCCTTTTCAGCTCCTCGTTGCCGCAACCTCTAACATCTAAATATCGCTGTGAACTCGGGAGCCCGTCCTTGGGGAGCGTCTGGATGGCTGGACAGTAGAAAATTACAAATTGTTGCAAGGAATTAGGAAGCCAACCCTTGGGCAGCAAGCGGATGGCGTCGCAGGTGTGGATCCTTAATGTGTGAAGGGAATCTGGGAGTCCTCCTGCGGGCAGCGAGCGGATGGCAACACAGTAGGAGATCCCCAGTGTCCTGAGGCGGGGGAGCCCGCGCAGCCCTGCTGGGAGGCAGCACAGCTTTCTGAAACCGCTCAATGTGAGTTCCTGGAGGGAGGTGAGGAGCTGAAGGGCCTCCTCTTGCTCCTTTGAGAAGCGCTCAATCTCATTGTCACTAAGGAATAGCTCGGTGAGGGAGGAAGAGAGGATCCTGCAGATTGGTGGGACAAGGAGTCCTGCATCATTGGAGAGTGCAGTGAACTCATGGAGCTCTCGTTTTCAAATTCTGCTTGCTGTCAACAAGAGAAAAATAGTTGGTTTCCTAAACTACAAGAGCTAGTGATCGAGGACTGTCCAAAATTGTCATCCCTGCCTCCTGTTCCTTGGACTTGTGCCCCATGCCTAATTTGCATACGTAATGTTGGTTGGGGCTTTGAGTTTCTGGACTACAGGAAAAATAATGATTATGAATTATCCTTGAGTGTTACTGGAGACAAGGTTGCTCAGGATACCGATGAGTTTTGGATGGCTTTGAAATTTGACAACCTAACCAAAGTAAAGCAGTTACGTATGGATCGTTGTCCTCCTCTACCACTTGATCGCCTGGAAATGTTGTCATCTCATATCTCTTGGTAATTTGGAGCTTCTGTATTCTTCAAAAACATCTAGGACCCTCAGGTGATAATGTCTTGTGATATTGTTGGACAGTCCCGATCCGAAGATATCACTTGTCCGAAAATACCGAAGATGGACATGAGTTGAATCTTTTTGCAGCAAATGTTTCATATTGCCACTTTCATTTTGTGAGAAAATAACACGAATTGCTTTTGCTTTTTCAGCAAACTACCAATAGTACTGGCAAAGCTGCATTGATAAGATCCAAATAACAACAACGACCGAAGGTTTTCTGCTTTTAATCTTTTTTCAAATGCACTAAAATCCTCCTTACAACTACCAAAAGTCTTCGGGTCCTTGATACTTGAGTCATCAATGTGGATCGACAAATGGCGTAAGGATGGAGGGAGTTCTATTAATCTCAAATTTGAACTGCATATGCTAAGGCATTCTTGTGATGAAACATTTCGTGCTAAGTTTGGATGTAGATCATGAATAACATAAAATGTGTTCCCGTGTTCATCATTTTCCTCTTTGAAAAATCCATGATCAACCAACTCTGTCAAATTGGTGTGTCCTATATCTTCAATTCTTTTATTTCCAGTTGGTGAATGCAAAACATCCAGTCCTATCCATAAGTGAACTAGCTCTTCTTTACGAAATTTGTAATCTTCGGGAAACAAGGCACAATAGATAAAACATTGTTGGAGATGAAAAGGAAGATAGTCAAAGCTAAGCTTCAGTGCTGGCATAATATCATTGTCATCGTTCTGATATTCCCATTCTTTACTTTCTAAAACTGTAGTCCAATGATCCAAATCAATGTGTTTTTTCAACAATCTTCCCACAGTTTTTGCCGCAAGAGGGGATCCCTTTAGTTTGCCCTTTATCTGATTTCTGATTTCAAGTAATCTTCCATGATCATTTGGTGGCTGCTCGCTACCATAGATGCAAGATAAGAACAACTTCTCAAATGCTTCCGAGTCTAAACCTTCTAAGTCTATTTGTCCAGTCGTTTTAACCATCCTTGCCAATAGAGGGATCCGAGTTGTGACTAGAATTTACACCGCCTTTTGTTTGCCCATTCTTAAAAGAAGCCAAAAACCGTTCCCACTCATCTTCATTGGTGCAGTTCCACATATCATCCAGGACAAGCAAAAACCTTTTATTGTTTAACTTTTCTGCAATCAGCTTATCTGGTGGGATATGCTTACTTTCATTTGTTCTGAGTTTATCTGCAATCTCTTGTGTCAGTCTATGCACAATGAAATTGATAGACACACATGTTCCTCATGATTGTAAATTTTTTGTGTTAGAGTTGTCTTTCCGAGGCCCCCCGGACCAAAAATTGGAAGCACCGTGAGGCCTTTGTCAGAATATATTCCCTTAGTTATGCCATCAATGATCTCTCTTTCCTCACGGTCTCTTCCTTGAAATATTGGTTCTACAAACTTTGAGTCGGTCACGGGCCGCCGACTCATAGCATTTTTGTGCAAGGGTGCTTGCCATGGCTTTGAAAACTTTGCATCGAGGGCCATAGAAATGGACTTGGCAATGCTACGATTGGAGTCCAGCAACTCTAGATTAAGGATTGTGGATACCTTAGCGCACAGAGCCTTTAATTGGTGTGTAATCTCCTTCATTGTCTGGGACATCTCAACCCTACTGAACTTCAGTTTTGGTGCTTGCACGTCGACGCGCTCTCTCTGTGTTGCCTTATTGGGACGACGGCCACCACAGCAGAGGAAAGCACGGCCACTGCTTGGTGCTATAATGTTGGGAGAGTTGGCATCTTTTTGGACAGGTGAGACAGAGTGGCATGGAAGGTGTTTACCGACAGCAGCGTGGATGGTGCCACGGGCGCAGGAGGCGAGGCTGGTGATGCATCCATGGTTCGTTTGCGGAACGGGCGGCGCTGCGGAGGCCTTCTTTCCGCAGGGCCAAAGCGCCCCGCACCGCCGGAGTACTCCACGGCTTGCTTCTTCTTCTTCCTCGTCTTGGTCATGTTCAGAAAGACATTTGGGGCCAAGACATGGCAGGGCTCCAGTACAGGAAACTCCTCCACTTGTTGTATCGTCTTGATCGCTTGGCCCCCCTTTGTCGACGTGGCTTGTTTGAGTGCCGCGGGAGAAGCCAAGCATCTTCACAACGGCTCTGGTGGTATGGCGAGCGTTGAGGGCGTGGTTGTAGAGGCAACCCCCGTCGTGCTCGTCGGCGGCGTGGTACGTGCCGTCGAGCTGGTCCTGGATGCGGAAGTAGTCGAGCTCGTCCATCACGTCGTCGGCCCTGTAACCCAGGTCCCGGAGCTCCTGCAGCAGCTCCGTCAGGGCCGGGTTCTGGATCTCCTGGCGGTGGTCGCGGCCGCGGGCGTTGTTGAGCATGCCCTGCGCGTAGAGGAGCTCCATCGTGATATGGAATCACAAAAGATATGGAATCAGCAGTCTACTGTGTGAAGCTCACACAGATATGAAATATTTCAAAACACAAATGTTTTCTTCGAATTTTAGAATACAAATACAAACTATTCCGTAGAATTCCATCTTCTCCAACAGCAACTTTAGTCTTGGAATGGCTACAGAATTATATACAATCTTGTTCCTCTGATATGAAAATGCAGCTCCATCACAGGTAAGAAGCGACATCACCTGACTTCTTTTCCTTTCTCCCAACCGCTCATGTTGATCTGCATACATGATACATCTAGTGTTCATCAGCGGTCCGGAAGACACATTTTCCATCACTCATGCATTGCTGATTTGTAACATATATGCTCAACATCACGAGTACATGAGCAAACAGTACGGCCTAACTACATGACGACACGAAAGATTATTTTCTAAGATCAAAGCATTTCATCGAACAGTGTAACCGCAACCTAGCTACTTTTTTTGCCTGCTATACACAGCAGGGTCCGGGAGCCCAATAATCAACTCTAATCAGAAAATAGTAATGTTGCATCGTATTTACATCCGATTCAAACAGGGCGGCATGAAATTGTTTGCGGCTCAGGGGAATTCGACCGCAGGGGTATGGCAATGCCGCAGTGCGTCAAGGCGAATTCCAGCGAAGGGGGCGCAGAGGCAAAGGGCATCAGCGACAAGGACTGCCCTCCGCGGCGCGCGCGATCGCGAAGGTCGTATGTCTGCCGAGAAACTCCGCGCAGAGGAAGAGGAGTGAGATCGTTTTGGGGGCTGGCGGCGTAGCGAGGAGAGGTTGTGTGAGGGTGCCGGCGCTTGAACGACGGGCAAGGGCGGAGATCGTGTGGGGGCACTGGACGCTGCAACAACTGGGCCGAGATGGACGGAGTGGTGTCAGGCGAAACTAGTCCGTTTGTGTAAAAATGACTTTGCCACCCTTCTGAATACCACTGGTATTATATCAGTGACAGGGTCCAAGTCACGCAGGAGCATCTATCCTTTACTTCAGGTCCGCTACACACCTTTCATCGGTGGTGTGATTAGGGATGGCAATGGGTGCCTGTTACTCGACACCCGACGGGTTTTTCTCTTATTAGGAGCCGGGTTTGAGAAGAAAATTACATCCGTGGATTTGCTAACGGGAAAAAACATTGACCCATCGGGTGGAGCGGGTTCGGAGGCGATTTAGTAGAACCCGAACCCGATATCCATGGAGACCTGGCCTAATATGCTGGCAGCCCATTTACATTGAAGTCCAGCCCAACAAATCGTTGTCCAGCCCAACTTTCTACTGTATAAAACACACAAACCCTAGCCTCCCCACTCCCCAATCCTGTGCGGCTCCACTCTTCCGCCTCCCTCTCGTTCTCTCACCTCTCTGTCGTCTCTTTTGTTAACAGCAGCAGCTGCGCCAAGAGATTCAACCCCGCCTTGCCTCGTACTGCTCCATCGCCGCAGCCAGCTGCTGCTGCTGCTACACCGTCGGCTCCAGCTGCTGCTGCTACCACTCCACGACGTGCTGCCGCTGCTACACGACCTCCTGGACGTAAAGCAAGCCACGGTGTCCAAGTGCAGCAGCAAAGGGCCATGTTGTAGCATGTGAATGTTCCGAGAATGCTCTATTTTTGTAATTTTTTGGTTGGATGTACTTGTTGTATTTTTGGCTGTGTTGTTCTCGCATGAGCCACAAACTGCTAGATCTGCTATTTCATTTTACTTCTATTATGCTGCTGAATACTACTTAAGATTGCTGGCGAGTTTGGGTGACCCGGCGGGGGGATTTGACCCGGCGGGGTCGGGGATGGG
>LAPY01000802.1:127647-157629 GCA_000970635.1 Eragrostis tef
CATCTTCTAATCACGGCTTAATTACCCTCATTAGATTCCTCTCGCGAATTAGACCAGGGGTTCTAGAATTGGTTTTGTATTTAGACTTCATTTAATACTCCTAAATGACAATATTCTCTTTGATGTGACCTCTCTAAACTTTATACTCTGCAAACATGATCCTGTGATGCTGATACCTCAGATTCGGATCAATTCTTTCTAGTACTTTTTTAAATCCTCAGCTTTCATCATTGCACTTATTTCAGCGCACCAGCTTTACCCTTTCTGCCATGCATGGCCTGTCTCCTAAAGAGCAGGACATCGGCTGTTATTACCAGTAGTGGTTTGCTAAAAGTTTCCATGGAATCAAGAGTTGAGGGTATGATGGCATTGCATTTGCAGCAGATTTATATTTATTCCCCTGGTCTCACCCAAATGAACGATGATGGCCTTTTCTATGACCTTGTGCTTTGTTTCTTGTTTATCTAACCTTCCTTTGGTTTGTCTGCCGAAGGCGGGACAATGTTGTACGGCTGATTCAGGTGGCGTGCTGAGGTTTCCACTTTCCATATGCAATTTCAGTTGGGTTGGCTGCTCCTGTATTTGAATCGATTAGCTAAGTGGTGACATAAAGTATAATTTTAAGCATTTTTCAGTGGTAATCACGTGTTTCGACGGGGTTTGGCTTTGTTTTACTGTGCTTTGTTGGACTGCGCTGTGTTGGATCTTGCGTCCAGCTGGAAATAGCAACAGTGTCATCTGAAGTTGCATAGAATTTTCATATACGCAGAACAAGTATTAAAATTGCGGGGGCTTATTATCCATCATACAACTTGTAGTTTATTGGTAGCCGCTGTGTCAGAACTTGCTAACAAGAGTACAAGCATATTTTTGGCAAACTTTGGATGGAGCTGTTACTTGTACCAAAATATGGTTTGTTTGGTTGCAAAGCAAAGCAAATCAACATTTGTTGCCTAAGCAACCTAATCACCAATTTGGATTGACGGCAAAGGACCGGACCAACCTTTCTTTTTTGAAGCAAAATTGGACCAAATTTTGTTCAGACGACCATTTTTCTCTTTTCTGTGTAACCCGTGATAAGCGTAGATGAGCTATAAGAGTTATAATTAGACTGACCTGTGTGGCATGTTTGGTTTGCTAACAAAGCTTTGTCTTCCAAGTTTTCAGAAGGCGTGATATGTTGGGTTACAACTGAACCACCTAGAGGTTTTTGTTTCCTTCTTTTATTTTTATTTTTTGTCATCACACGGTGAAACCAAACGCAACAGTAGGTGTGACCAACGGGGACGGCGTGTCGCCATGCACGCCGTGTCGGTGTTCGATTTTCTTGTGTTGCGTGCAGACTACTACGGCGGCCGCAATCCGTGCCAACGGCTCGATGCCAGCTTTCTTCCTCACTCACTTTTTCGTCAATACACCCAGTCATGTTATCCTTTTTTTTTTAAAAAAAAACAAGTCATGTTATCTTTTGTTCCCGTGGTTTCACACAAGGGTTTGCATTTCGCGTGAGCCAAAGCCGGATGCTACTTTAGGGTGGTGTACATACTTTAGGACTTCACTTCAAAATACATATTGTAGGACTACTCCATTATATTATATTGCGTCTTTACAGTTCTTGTATAGGAATTATTTCAAGCCGTTTAATGAAATTGCAAGTTGGGTTTGCTCTTCCGTAGCCAAGCCTAGTACGTGGTCGTTTTCTCACCACTGTTCCTATATGTCATCTGCCAGTGCACCAAACTCTAAGAACAGAAGTCCTATATGCGTGCTCTGATAAGTGTTTAATTACCGTGACTATTAGGCAGACGTCTTTTGGTTGTCGGGTTCCTTTGGCATGTGTCCAACGCTCCTGCAGTCCTGCTAGAGTAAAATGACCTTGGATCCTCCTTGGTAAGTGACTGTGGCCTTTGACCTTTAATTGCATCATGAAATAGATTGAGTGCACGCAAAAATCCAGAGAGCTGTGCTTAGTGGTTAATTTTCATAATCAGATTGGTACGCTCTAATTGCTTGCATCCACGCATGTAGAGGTTGTACATTATTATGTTTGGTTGCTTTAGTTGGGCTCACGTAATTCTCCAACCCCTGTTAAAATGGCCTAGCTACCATATTGATGATTCTAAAGTGAAAGTTGTTAGGATTGTGAACCCAGCTTGTTCAAAACGTACTACATTCTTTCTGCACTTCATATTTATATTGCCCCTTGATGCACCAAATTGATGTTTGTGATAGATGTGGCTGCTATCGCGTTTTGAACAAGGTGAACTTTTAGCTCGGGGTGCTACCTACTTAGAGCCTTAGACTTGCACCGACAGACTTGAGGATCAAAACTAATGATTTTTCTCTGCTTGTTACTAGAGCGGGCAGCTGACAGGGACTTGGCACTCTTTGTAATTGATGTACGCTTCCAAATTCTAGGAGTAGGACACAATATATTGTTTAAAAAAAGTCTATCATGTTTAACGAGCAACAAAAAACTCTAGTGTACAATTTTCACTTTTTCGTGCAATAAAACTTCCTCTCTCATGATGAATGGCATCCTTATGCTAGAAAACTATCGGGAAAACTAGTTTTGTTGAAATATAAATAATAAGTTATAACATCACACGTGTGTTTGTACACATAGTCCCTATATATATATATGTTATCAAGAATTTTAAAACTTTAATACGCCCAAACAAACCTTTGCCTATGCTGGACGTAGCCCTTTCATTTCCAAGGCTTCTCAACCACTCCACAGAAGATCATCACCCCGCAATTTCAGAAGATGACATACATTTCGGTCTTAACCATAATCCACCAACTAATAGCTTGTCCGATCACCTTTTGGGTCAGTACTAGCCACACTTCTAACTGCAGGTTGCAACTAATCCAACCACTGCACCGCACACATCAATGGCTACACACATACTGCCATTCCATGCGTCTGCTGGTGCTCCTGCTGTCGTCTTGTTTCTCCTTCTCGGTCACACACCACTTCCGATGGATGGTCGGTCTTGAGAGGTGAATGAAATAAAGAAAAAAAGGTGAGAAGAAACAAAAGTTCTCGACTGAACATTTCGGGCGTTGTGCCACTCTGACTGACTGACTGGCTCAGTAACTGACGGCTCGCTATATTTGAGCGGCAGTTATGCACTTACGTGCCAGGGGTGCAGATCGATCAACGGCTGAGATGTGGTGCTTGGTGGGCTAGTCCTAGGCAGTCAAGCTGCCGAGGCATGCACGCCAAGGTTTTCAATTGTTCTTCCCGTGCTCAAAGGGAAAAGGAGGGACAGAGCAGTGGCGAGGACGAGGACCACGGTGAATAGCAGCTCAGCAAGCATATGGTCACTCTTTTCCAGAGGCCCTGGAAATCTTCTTAATTAGGGTTGCATCCTATTGTATGGGATGGACAAGTTAAAATGTTTCACACTTCAAATAATTATGCTTTGAAATGTCTTTTTTTTTTACATTGCTTCATTTGGAATCAAGGTTGATAACAAATATCTAACAGACGGAACTGATAATCAATATCATTTTTTTTCTGTTGAACAATATGAACAACATGAGAACCCATGAAAATTGTAGGTGTCAAATATTGAGAACCCATGAAAACTATAGGTGTCAAATATGGCCCCAGGGTTCCACCAATCATGCCCAAGTTAATGGTTTAAGCAATTTGATTCGTTGGTTATTTGGAAACCGACAGATCTAAGTGAATCTTGAATTAACGTCTAACTCCTCCATTAAAAACTTGGTCTGACCTAGTACGCTCCTCCAGGTAATGGTTGGCCCAACAGTGAATCACCATTTGTTTTCATTTGAAGGTGGGTCCAAAAATCCAAATGGGAAAGTGACAAGGGCTACATTGCAATTGCCAACTCTGCTCACCTCACTTCCCCTGTGCACGAGAGAAAGGAGGAGAGCAGGAGAGAGAAAGCAACCACCTTGCTCCATGTACAAAGCCCACAAGCCAAGCCAGACTGTTGCGTTTACACCTCCACTGACAAAGTGGGAGAGGGAGGAGGAGAGAGAAGCAAGGGAGCGAGAAAAGAGAGATTATGGTGCCGTAGGCAGCTCATCGGGAAGGGGAGCGAGAGGGAGCAATGGTGGGAGGTTGCGCCGGCGGCGACGGCGGGGAAGGGATGCTTGCGAGGTGGCGGAGAGCGGCGGCCAAGCGCATCGGCCTCTCCTGCGCCTCCTTCTTCTCCCACGAGGCCTCTCCTTCCCCGCCGTCCAAGACTGTATGCCCCTCTCTTTCTTTCTCTGTTTCGTATCCTCTTGTTTCGAGGATTTAGGGGCTTTGCGGCGAAAAATGGACTTAGTGGTGGCTAATTTTGATGCATTTTCACCACATCATCAGAGTTTTGTGTCCGGGAAATTGAGATTCCGCGAGCATTTGTGGAACCGTAGAAGTCCGTAGTTTGTTCAGTGAATTACTTTCTGGTTTTCTCACCATAAAATCAATGCCTCTTTTTTCTGTCCTGCTCGTCGCTCTCAGTTTCTTTGTCCGTTTCAACTCCATTTCAAACTACATTTTGGTTTTCCCATTCATTTTAGGCGTGGATTGTGGCGGGCTTCACTCAAAAGCTGAAGTTTTTCTATCTCTTTGCGTTCTTAGATTTTACTGCCCGTTCACCAGCTGTTTGTTGTTTAATCCCTTGGAACAGAAAGATTGCTGCAAATGCGTTACCCCATTGTTGGTTGTTCTGTGATTCATGATTAGATTTAGACCCTGTTCTCTAAAACTAATAATTAGTTAGCTAATAGCCAGTAGCAAAGTATTAGCTAGATAATTATTAGCTAGCTAACTATTAGCTAGGGGTGTTCCAAACTTCTAGCTAATAAACTAGCTAACTATTAGTTTCTATTAGCAAGGTTGGATCAGCTAATGAAATAGTTGCTAGCTACAAGCTAGCTAATTATTAGCTGAACTATTAGCTAGAGGTGTTCCAAACCTTTAGAGATAATTTTAGCAACTAACTACTATCTCTAGAGGTTTGGAACAGGGCCTTACATTTTTAGCCCATCTGTTTCTTCTTGGGCAATCCTTTGGTTCAGTTTATCCTTGTTCAGAAGATTTAACCAGACTGAAAGTAACAAAAGCACTTATTTGGCCTTTACCTTTTGGCTTTGGTGGGCCGTACTAGTTACTAATAGTAGTTGCTTGGCCTGCCTGGATTGTAGTTCGTGATACTGTTCATCCGTTTATAAGGAATTATTGTTCTGGCTCTTTCTCCATCTTATCTCGTACCGGTGCCTCTGGAGAAATATTCTTCACTTGAAAGTTTGACACACCCTCTCCACATTGTCCACCACGTACCCTTTTTGCTACATATTATTTAAGGTTCCCGTCAAAATGTGAATTTCAAATTTATCCAAGCGTCAAATTGAGGTTTAAAATCTACGCTCAAGTTGGCATTTTTAATACTTGTTTGGAGGTCATTATGTACCGGTTGCTGGTGAAAGCGTATGCATTCTCGGGTATTGTCACCGTTTCCCCCTTTGAGGTTTGTTGCAAGTTGCATAGGGTTTTTATGTTATCATTTGTGTTCCCTAAAACTACCCTCCTTTTTTTTCTTCGAAAAATGGAATGATGTTTCTTCCTTTCCTGACGTTCTGTTTTTCTTTTTTTGGCATTGGACGTCTCCTATGCACTTTCTGCTCTGGTATGCCATGTTACAGAACTGTATATTAACATGTGATTCAGTAACTTGACTGTTAGCACAATATCACCTAGCACTCGAGCAGTGTTTCAGGCTCTCAGCACTGTAAGTCTTTAAGGAAATGAGCACATGGTGGTTGTATGCATGTGTCTAGAATTTCTTTCCGAGCCCACACGATTATATGTTAGGAATCATTGATAGAGAAATAGTATATGAAAGTACATGAATACATACTCACGAATAACTTTGACTTTTTTTGCCCTTTTCTTTGTATAGTTCATTTATTGTTCAGCCAAAGAGCATCCTGAATGTAGGCATCTAGCTGTATTGCAATGTGCAAGTGTATCCTACTCCGTAACAAATTGCTGCTTGTGATACATGCAGATCTCATGCTCAGCAGTGAATGCGCCTGCAGACAGCAGTGACGGAGAGCAAAAAAAGCTGGAGGAACCCACCAGCACCAGAATGGCTGACAAGGTACCAGCCATATGCCCACTTACATCTCCTTTTTCTATTTTTTCTTTTTCTATATGAATGGTATTCTTTAGTGAATTTTAGAAACTATTTGTACCATTGTAACACAAAACTACAGCTTTTGAAGTCCATTTCACAAAACTACTCCTATTTCAACACTTGGTAATAAGCAATTACAATTGTTGCACGTGTGACCCATGGGTGGGACCGGGCCATGTGGAACATATGTGACTGTTGGGCAGGACCAGGCCAAAAAAAAAATGTCGGTCCTTGTTATCAAAGGCTGAACTAGTTGTTCTCTGAAATGTACTTCAAAAGTTCCAGTTTTGTGTAATAAGAGTACAAATAGTCGTAGTTTCGTGAAATTCGCTCTTTTTATTTGCATCAACAGTTTTATTTCTCTCTCTCAACAAAGGAATTCTTTTCAGTGAAAAAGAACTGTTCTCTAACCAAGGATGAATGTATGAGTCTGTCTATATAGCCCTTCTATAGAGAGCACAGGAGTCAACTATTATGAAGATTTTGTATGCTTCAATGAGTGTTCGGGAGACTAGCTAAATAAATTCTGACCTTATGAAGTGATTGTACTGCACAATAGGCTGTTTGAAACAGGAGATATACCAATAATCTTTCAAATTGAATGGCCATCTGTTCACAATTTGCATGTATATGAAAATGCTGCATATATTTATAATTTATTTAGTGCACTAGGCTTGCATGACCATCCACTGGCATCTAATAGTGGCCCGCATAATTGTTTCTGCCCTTTTTTAAGTTTCAATAATTTGGCACTATGGTATCCTGGTGCTTTTTAGGCTTTTGGCGATGGTTGGTGGACCCTTATGTTGTCTGTAAGAGCACCATACCATGGTAGCTATAGTGACCAACAGCTAATATCTTCATATCATATTCAATGTGCCAAGAAAATAACTAACATTTTGAATGATTCTAAACAAACAATTTGTAAGCTGCGGCAATGCAGAACATACCACTTTTCACACGAAACATATCATGCTACGTGCTAGTGAATCACTTGCATGTACTTGAGTTATTTCTGGTAGAAGCCATCAAAATTAGAATATACTATTTTGCAAAGCCATTATTAGTTTGATTCGATCCTTTGGGATATCTGTTAGTATGTTGTGAATTTTTCTGACACAACAACAGAAACGATTTATGCAGAAACTTTATCTCTGCTCAAGGAACCTGCTCTCAGACGAGCAATTTTATATTGTACTATTTTAAGTTAATAATCCTAGAAGTGGCACCTATCTAGTTATGACCTTCCTAGACATGCAGTTAACATTCTAATCACATGTATTCTGATCCCATTTTACTTACAACATGTTATATTTTTTGTTTTCAGAATCTATGTGCAATATGTTTGGAGCTCCTCGGCACTAGCAGTAGTGATGTTGACAATGGTGAGAGACCAGCTATCTTCACAGCACAATGCTCCCACTCTTTCCACTTCTTATGCATTGCCTCCAACATTCGTCACGGCAATGTCTCTTGCCCTATCTGCCGTGCACAATGGTCTGAGCTACCACGTGACCTGAAGGTTCCACCATTGCTGCATAATCAGTCAGATCCTATCCTGCGCATCCTAGATGACAGCATTGCTTCATCTCGTGTTAACAGAAGGTCATCCATCCGTGCTGCCCGCTACAACGATGATGACCCAGTCGAGCCTTACACTTTGACGGAGCATGTGGACCCATGCCTTCGCTTCGCCCTTATTCCGGCTCCAGTAGCAGCCCACCATCATGTCCTTGGACATTACCCTTGTGGACGTTTATTGCCCCTACAACAGCACTGCCAATACAGCAGCTCCTCCATGCTTTCACCACCACAAATTGCTTCGCCAAGTGGGCAACGGCGTGCTTACCTATCTATCAGTCTTGCTCCACAGCCAGCCATGGATTTGGTCCTGGTTGCCAGTCCAAACGGGCCACATCTGAGACTCTTGAAGCAGGCAATGGCACTTGTTGTCTTCTCCATGAGGGCAATTGACCGGTTAGCCATTGTCACGAATGCCACCACCGCAACTCGTGCGTTCCCCTTGCGGCGGATGACATCCCATGGAAAAAGAGTGGCGTTACAGGTCATTGAGCACCTCTGCTGTGTTGGTGGAACGGATCCAGTTGGGGCTTTACATAAGGGCTTGAAGATATTGGAGGATCGGGCACATCAGAACCCGAGTAACTGCATCCTTCATCTGTCTGACCATCCAGTTCGCAACTGTCTTGGGGTGGACATGAACCTTTCCAATATCCCTGTTCACCAGTTCCATGTTGGGCTCGGTTTTGCAGTGCAGAGTGGCTTTATCATGCATGAATTTGAGGAACTCCTAGCACGATTGCTTGGCGGTGTTATAGGTGATACCCAACTGAGGATTGGGGAGCATGGGGGAATGGTGAGGCTTGGAGAGTTGAGGGGTGGTGAGGAGAGAAGAATTCCACTTGACCTTGTGTCAGATTGTGGCTTTATACTGGTTGGTTACAGTTACTTGGAGGGTGGAAGAGAGGATCAGTTGAGGACAGGGGAGGTTGCTGTTGGATTTGAAGAGAAAAGTGGCAGCGGGCACAGTGGGACGAGGGAAATGGGACTGAGCATCGGCGGCGGCGAGAGGAGAAGCTGCTGTGTCGACAGAAGGGACTACCATGACCCGTTCATGGCGCGGAGATGGGCAAAACATTTCAATGTGTACAGGGCATGAGTAAAGAGGCTTGATGATCAGCTGCAACATACGATTCTTGTTGGTTTCTTTTTAAAAATTCCTGCAAGTATCCTAGGGTGGTCTGTTTTTGCCCTTTTTTGTTGATCTGGATCCGTGTAAAATGTCTAGTTTCCATCAAATGTGTGCATAGGTTTTTCTATGAACACATTATGTTTGTGCGAATCAAATGTGGACAGACCATATTGGAAGTGACAATGGTGGTCTTAGAGTTTGCTGTGAATGTCCGCAAGCACTAATCAGAAGCCATGCAGTGGTTTTTTCTATGAACACTTTATGTTTGTGCGAATCGAATGCGGACAGACCATATTGGGAGTGACAATGGTGGTATGAGTTTGCTGTGAATGCCCGCTAGTACTAATCAGAAGCCATGCAGTAGTTTTTGTTGTCAGTTGTCATTTGTTCTCTGTTCATTGTTAACAATGTAAACTTCCACCAGGAAATGCTACATCAATGATAAAACCACCATCAAATTCTTTTGAAGTTCCTTTTGACTTATTTTGACACAATTCAGCTACTGCATTTTCACTTTTTCAGTTCGATCTATTGTACAGTACATTGACGTTATCAATTGAGTGCAAGTGTTCGCTTCATGAGGCTTCTCCCGATCTCCACGTCAGAGAGGGCTACCATTGAGTTTTTGTTTTTAATTCTAACTTGTAATTATGTGTTGACTTTATATTTCTGTAACAAATTTAAACACAATCCTAGTCAAGAGATCACATGAGGGTAACTTTCTTTAAATTTTCTTTTCCCTCCGAGCAGGAGCTCTACTAAACCCAAGCAGGTCCTTAATAGCGGGGGGAAAAAGACTTTAGTCACATAAGGACAACAGTACAGTTCAGTTTAAGCTAGCAGAATGAATCAACATCGAAGCTACACTAAACGCCCCCAAAATGCTCAAAGATCAGAAGTTAATCTACAAATACAATTTCATAATGATAGTCTGTCTACTCAGCATCAGTTGTGTGTTTCAAAGCCAAATATCCGGAAAACACCTGCAAAACAAATAAAATTTAATCAAACCTTATCATACATCACTGGCAATCAGGATTATGACCTGAAAGAGGTGCATATCAATCAAAATAGCACTAAAATATCTTGAAATTATACCGTAGTCAGTAAAACTAGAATTTGTTTCATTAGAGGAACAAAATGATCAAATGGCAGCGACCATACCTTCATCAGCTTGGTACTTGTTCTTGTCGTCTCCTGCATATGCCAGGAGGTTGTACTTAGGGTTCCATTCAACACTATTCATCGCTGCTTTACATGGAATCTGATGAACTGATCTTCCAGTCTGAAGCTGCTTTACATGGAATCTGATGAATTGATCTTCCAGTCTGAACATTAGCCTGATGGAACGAAAAAATGTTACAAAAATACATACTTTTGACCACAGTTAGTCTTGAATCAAAAGGAATTTACATTACATATGACCACTCACAATGTCAATGAAAGGATCTTCACTAGCATATGCAATGAACTCTCCAGTATGATTGAAGCTAACTGTTCTTACAGGCCACCTAAAAAGGAAAAATATTAGAAAGATACATGATTTGTATATATTGCTAAGCTTATTGGAACCAAAGTCAGGTTTAAAAAAGGTCATACTCAGAAAAAACAGAAGCAAATGTTCACAGAAAAAAAATTAATCGGAGGATCTATAAACTCTTTGAGTCACCATTTCTTCACTCAAATGAGCCAGCTATACCCATTGCCACGAGATAAGATACAGGATACAGGGCTCCAAAATACCGACAAACGATCTCAGACCAAGTAGTATAAAATAATTCAAAACTCTTGCTATGATGCCACACTATATACTGCGTAGAAAAGGCACAATAGAGGAAGACATACTCAAGTTTTGAGAAGGTTTTAATGCACAGCAACTCTTTGACATTCCAAAGACTGACAAGTGAATCTGCACTTCCAACAGCGAAATACCTGGCATCAGAACAATTTTTAACTGGTATCATTAAGCAAACTGTAAATGCTTGTAACAACTGCGTATGAATAAGTACCCATATGAAAGTAATTTGCATATCGGTCTGGAGAAGAACTTGTTACCTTGTAAGGTAATTAACTCAGTACTGGCTCGGCCCATAAAAACAAGCTTAAATATGTCTAAACTGGAAAAAATACTATACAATATTATGCTGACAGCCAGAGATAAACTAAGAAACCTTTGGTTCTTTACTCCAATTAGATCATTGAAATGATTTATTGAGCCTCACTATCATTACTTCAGTGTCGAGAACAGATTAGAATTTAAGTCATTTGCATCTTCATTCTGAATTTAGTATCATATCAACCAGACCACCAATTCTATCTTCAAAAACTCATTGTAGATAATATCCTAGTTAATCACACAAAGGGCTCCAAAGAAATCACACACACCCGAAGGACAGAATTTTACTTTTAGCTAATGAAACCACAATACAAAAATTCAATTGTTTTGATATTCCCATAGCCCAATATATGTTGAATATCTGCTGTCTATCTTAGTTTAAATTAAGTCATTAGCATTCAATCATCTGCGTCAATCATTTCACTTTAAAAGTTATAATTCAAATAGCAACTGACAACCCAATTAATACAGTTTATTTAAAAATTCCAAGAAGTACCACAGGCAGGCATATCACGTGGACAGTGAGAAATAGACGAAGAAAGTTACAACAAGGTGAGTTGTCACCTATCAAGGGGATCCATGGCAATGCAATAGCACCCTGCTGTATGAGCATTCAATTTGCAGGTCTTCTGGAAATTGAGATCCTTAACCACCTCAACGTGCCCTTCATAAACAATAAACCATGTGGAATATTAGCATCAACTAATATGATATGGAACACTAGAAATTGCCAAAATGTATGTTTCTTATTTATAAATCAAAAGTAATGTGAGCTAATTCATACATAATTGAGTAAAAGGCATCTCATGCCTTACCAAGCCCAGTAGTGATGAAGAATAGATCTCCAGTTTTGTTCCATGCAATCTCATTGATCTGCGGGAACAAATCAACAATTTAATTAAGAAATGCCAGATGTCTTAGGACTACATAATAAAGAAAATAAATATGAGAAGTGCAACCAATTCGAAATACAAAGCTTAGTAAAGTAAATTCAAATGATATTGTACAAAAACAAAATAATTAGAATCAAATGTATGGTAAATTTAAGCATATCAATAGAACAAGTTTTCTTGGATAAGAACATATGCAATGTATATGTGCATATTTATCAGAAAAGAATGATTGGATCCAAATAAGGAAATGTTTGAGAATGTTTACATCCAAACTTCATTTGAAAGTACCTCATAATTAAACTTGTGCTTATTATTATATACTTTAAGCATTCGAACATCCAATATCGTCAGCTCATCCTCCTGCAAATCATCACAAATTCTTTTGTTGTATTAGGGAGGGAGGGAGGGAGGGAGGGAGAAGGTTCAATAATGCAATAAATACAGAATTTGCATGTTTACAAAAAAAATGGTGATACATGTACATATTTAATTACTTTCTAACATGGTGCTCTCTGAAGTTAAGTTCCGGAATGTATAAACTAAAAATAATTGATGCACATCAAATGTATTTCACTATGCTACATGTATACCATTCTTTGTGATACAATAGAGAAGTGAAAGCAATATGAACCTTGTTTCCAACAGCTATCTGAGTACCGTCATGTTTATATGTGATGTTGATATTCTCTCCACTAAGTTCAACAACTTGACATTTTCCACCTGAAATGAACACATAAAATTTGAGCAAAAGCAATATAAATGTCATACCTTGACTAACAAGTACACTGCCACCAAAACAAACCAGGATAAGAAGAGACTGAAAGTAATTTATCATCCCAAGCCAGGTATCAAGTTTTTTCTCGAACACGCAGGAGAGCTGCGTATCATTACATTAAGAAGAAAGATGGGACTGGAGCCCCGTACAACACATAACACACCCCCTATGGTTTTTGTGTTACATTCGCGCCTTTAAAAAAAAAATACAAAAGACGACCACGACCCGAAACAAGACACTAATCTCTGGGGAGTGGAGCCATCAGGAATGAGATTCCTTTTGCCCCAGCCATCTCCCATAGCATCCGGCCACGTATCAAGTAGTACAAAGTAACTTTCAGGGATGGCCATTACATGGAGATCTTTCCGCATCAGATTCATTGCGAACGTGAGAGAATAAAGAACAGAGTCCCAGATATAATTCATCAGCTGAAGATAGTAATGCCAAAATGCACAGGGAATGGAGAGCAAAACTGTATATTCCAGCAGCAGGGAAAAAAAATGAAGTGTTGCACTTACTTCGAGCATCCCAAAGGCGAATTGACTTGTCAGCCGCTGCAGTAGCCACTGTATCAGGATGTTTTGGATCCCAGCATAGCTGATCTACACTGTCTGTGTGGCCTTTCAGTTCAATATTTTTATCCTTGGACTGTAAAAGAAAAATCCTAGTCAGCACAGGGTTGCGCCTTAGAACTTTCTATGAAAAAATTTAAGCTGAAATTCACTACCCCCACCCAAAACTGAAAAGCCAGAAAGCTGATGCTTACGAGACCTAACAAAATCATTCTAGCCAAAATGTCATTCATAATTGCATTACTTGCTTTCAATATCTCATCTTTTCAAATGAACCGCTACTTTACTAACAGATTATTGTTACAGCAACAACTTTTTGAATGTCAACAAACTTTATTGAGGTATGGCACTCAATTACAACAATTTAATATGGAACTGGAGTGTTGCTGCAGATTTCTGCAGGTTATAGCTTCATGTCCAGGGGTTCCAGCACCCCAGTTAGTGAATCCATCATGTTGCAATATTTCAGATATTTACTCAAAAATTCATGTATGTAGTACACATGAAGTTAAGTAAACCTGTAAGAAATACAGCAATCAAGTCATTCTAGATATCAATAAACAAAACAAACAGGAATCCACATGGCATTGTCATCAGTTGACAACAGTACCACTTTTTCTGGCAGGTACACCTCACTTTTTCTGCGCAACACACATATCTATGCAATTTAAACATTTCAAAATGTTGGATTATTACATTTTATCTAATGAGGACTCATGAACCACTGTACATCAATGAATTTCCTTTGACCAAAATCTCCGAATTGTCAAGTTAAAGACTGTCATAGAATGTAGGGTATAGCATTTAACCCTCCTTGACAAGTCATGCAAAAAGTATGTACAAAAATGAGCATGTATCAATAACTGAACATGCTATCATCACTCTCTATGGTTAAGGTCATAAATTTCTGTGTAAGTTCTATAAGTTTGGAAATATCCTATTTATTCAGATCTTAAAAATTCATAAAAATGAATAAAAAGGACAAAAAAAATCAAAAGTGTTACAGCACAGAAGGGAAATCCATTCTGTAAGAATAAAGATGGTGGCAACAATAGAAGAGAAAGTTACATGTCCATGGGGATCAATAGTCCAGACACGTGCAGTATGATCGATAGATCCTGATGCAAGCTTGGTGCCTAGGCAGTTCCATGCTACAGAGTGCACCTGACATAATGAAAAACAGCATCTTAGCACAATTGACACTGATAAGTTACTAAATTAAAGTTGTAACAAAGAGCAATGCAGAAAATAAAACACAAATCCAGCCAAACTTTGCCGTGTCATGTGCTAGAGAAGATCTGTTATCGTTACAAAGACTTTTTAGCAATATGATCAACAGTCTGCAGGACACAAAACAATATCTAGCGATATGATCAACATATTTACTCTAGTTTCTTCTAAGAGGAAGAGTCCTCTTTTCTATTTTCCGTCCTTGCAATAAAAAAACTATACAAACACTAGAAGGTCGACATTAGAGAGCATCATCTTCCTTAGAATGCTGAACACCAATTTTTTAGCACTACAACACTTTTTTTTCAAACCTCAGAACCAGAGGGCAACAGACTGTACACCATTTATCATCAAAACGAGGAAAAGAATTAAGCTGCCCAAACAATCAAGGACAGTAAAGAAAGAGACTTCACTGGAACATCCTGCCTATTACATCCAAACTCATTCGCAAGTAACCATGCATCAAGCAAAGGTCTTCTTCTTTTCTATTTTCAGGGGCCCTAACATTAGCTCCTTCCAAAGCAACCAAATTTCCGCTCAACTATGCTCACACCTTCTATTGGTCCTAGAGCAAGCTCAACCGAAACCAAGGCAGGATCCCAGTAATGATCTGGATACAACTAAACCGAAAACCTCGAAGATTGAAACTTTCATATCTTTGCTTTCCATTACGCTTGCGGTACTAGATTCTAGGGTCTCCTCTTCTCACGTATTCCAACCGGAAGTTACAAGAGATCGGAAATTAGGCGAGATTCTGAGGTTTAGGTGCTAGCGCAGATATTCCCGTGCCTGCGATATTGCGGGGACGCGGAAAGGGGTTACCTTCTTCTTGTGGCCGTAGTACTCCCTCGACACGAGGTTCTTTAGGTTCATCCCCGGTGTCCAGACGCCGCCGGCGGCTACGGCGACGGCGTCACCGCTGCCCTTGCGCTCTTCTCTGCTCTCCATTCTCTCTCCGTAACCTGTAGCTCGGGAGGAGACAGAGAGGAAATCCCAAGTTACACACTCAGGTCCGTGGACTTTCTCTGGGCCTGATGGGCTGAGCCTCATTAGGACTTTGGGTTACTAAGCTACTTCATCATTATCGGTCCAAGCACAAGCAAGGAGGCTCGCCCACCCGTGGCCCGCTCGGACAGACTTGCCCAACGAAGAAAAATCGGCCCATTAAATTCTTCCGAATGCCCAGACGAGACGAGAGCAGCAGCACCGTCAGGCCCTTTCATCGTCTTTCCTTCTTCACCAGCACCCGTCTCAAAAAAAAAAAAGGAAAAAAAAAACACCGAAACTTTCTTTGCCGCTTCGGCCGCTCGGCGGCAAAAAGGCGGCTGCTGCTTCTGTAAAAACCGAGAGGAGGATCGCCGAAGAAGAAAAACGGCGGCGAGACGTGGAAGCGGCAGTGGAGCAAAAAAACAAAACAAAAGTTTGAATCGCAACAAACCATGTGTTTCGAGATGCATTAGTTGAAAATACCATGCCAAACTCATCTTACAAATCTTTTGCGAGGTGCAACATTACTACATTCCAGGCTCCGTAGATTTTTCTTGAGATTTTATTTCTTTGTATATAGGACAAAAATTACAACAAACAATAATAAATGCCGTAGGCTGTAGCAAAAACAAGCACCAAATACGTACAAACAATGGCGTGTTGCAAACCATGATAATAAACTGAACACAGCCTGTTGTTAGCGAAGATTAGTTAGTACACGTGCCTCCCGCTCGTCTCGGCACAAACATCCATATTTGCTTGCCATACTGAGTTGCTTACAAACAGAACGGCCCGCAACCCTCCAAGGTAAACACTCAACAACAGGTGGCGCATCCAAGAAAAAGATCTCAATACCCCTCTCATTTCATCGGACGCTTATTCTTAATCTTATTAGTGCATAAACCAATGATCATCCATACTCTTACATCAGGGAAGAAGAAAGTATTTTCGCAAAAAAGGGAAGAAGAAAGTAAATTTCACAGGGGTAGTACGGTCATTTAGATCGTGCCTCCGATCACCGGGACAGCACACTCAGTGGTCTATAAATACAGCCAAATCATTCCCAACACATCATCAGTGGCACAAAAAGAAAGAAGAGAATACTCTCAAAAAAAGAAAGAAGAGAAAGCACTCTTCGGCAGAGGCAACGCCACTCTACAGTGTCAGTTCGTCTTCACGTGCCCCCACCACCCTGCCCTCTCCGCACCCTGCACCGTTGCCGCGAGCTCGCTCTGTCCCACCGCCGATGGCGACGGCAACGGGCTCGATGGCCGCCACCTCCATGGCCCCGATCTCGGCAGCATTCTCCGCGACCGGCGATCTCCGCCGCGCGGGGTCGCCCGGCTGGCGCAGCGGCGCCGGAGGAAGGCGGCTGCGGGCGGCGGTGCCGGCCGGGAGGCCGTTCGTGTTCTCGCCGAGGGCCGTGTCGGACTCGAAGAGCTCGCAGACGTGCCTCGATCCGGACGCCAGCACGGTGAGGGGATCGTAAAAACGCAATCTTTTTTCATCTTTTCGCGTCGTCAGTTTCCTTTTCATGCCTTTTGATCCTTCGGTAGTGCGTACTTGCTGCGATTTCGAGGCGCCGTTTCCGCGTTCATCACGTGGGAAAAGGTCGAATCTTTCTGCGTGATTTGGCGTGAAAAGTAGGGAAATCGAAGGGCGTCCTTGGGAGTCGGCATGGAGTTCTTACTTTAGTCAAGGAAATGCATTTGGATCAGCGATTTTTTCTTAATACTTTTCAGGTGGGTAACAAAACGTTCTGTTATGCTGCCTTCTCGTGAGGATTACTCGATTTGTCCTTAGGTTATTATACATAATTTCTTTTTGCATTGGGTTGGATTCTTTTGTATCCACTGACCCACGAAATGGTGGAAATATGATGGCGACACTGTCTACGTTGGTTGTTGGGTGACACATCTTCAGGGATTGCACACCTCAGCGATGATAGTTGTTGGGAGGCCTTTAGTTTATAATCAAGGATCTATGCGTGGTCCACGGATTGCATTAAATAATCGGCTCGAGATCTCAAGATACGTTGGTGTTCAATTTATTAGATTTTCTGATAGAGCAAGGGGCGTCAGTGCACGAGCAGCTCACCTGTAGTCTCTCTGAATGTTCTGGCACAATTTGGTCACATGTAATTGATATAATTCATTTGTCGCTGCAGAGTGTTCTTGGGATCATCCTTGGAGGTGGTGCTGGGACAAGGCTGTACCCTCTGACGAAGAAGAGGGCGAAGCCGGCCGTGCCGCTGGGGGCCAACTACAGGCTCATAGATATCCCGGTCAGCAATTGTCTGAACAGCAATGTGTCTAAGATCTATGTGCTGACGCAGTTCAACTCTGCTTCGCTCAACCGCCACCTGTCAAGGGCCTATGGGAACAACATTGCTGGGTACAAGAATGAGGGATTCGTTGAAGTCCTTGCTGCACAGCAGAGCCCAGAGAATCCTAACTGGTTTCAGGTATCTTTGTCTATCTATTTGTGTCGTTAGTTTATCTGTCCCTGAGTATTACTAGTTTGTTTTTACAACAGGAGTACTAGCCTTTGGTACCATGCATATCACTGCATTTTCAGCTTGTGTATTATTGCTCTCTTGGCTGTCTTCCCTTCATTTATAAAAAAGAATCAGTGTTTTTTGTAGTTAAAATTTGAGAGGGTGTGTAAGCAATTGTGTAGAAATGGTTGATATGATCATTGATAACCAGAGTGATACCTACACCCTGGTTTGGTGAGCTTATGTGCATTTACTGGCAATTGATTTCAAGTTTTCAACTATCGAACGCCACATTGCAACTTGATGGTAAGTGGGGTATGTATTTAGAAGTTTTCAGGAGGTTACGGGGTACAAAATTCACAGTGAGACTCTTTCCTACTCTATTAATGTCACAAAAATGTAGAGGTTACAATAGTTGCATTTGGCTTGGAACTTAAGTTATTATCATCAGAAGTATAAGCAGCAAATCCTTATCTTTACTGTAACCCCATGTACATGTTTTGTCACATTCTGTTCTAGAATTTCCTCTCACTTCATGAACTATACAATGCCTTGATTTGTTTCACCTTTTTCCCATCTTAGGGTACTGCAGATGCTGTGCGTCAGTATTTGTGGCTATTCGAGGAGCACGATGTTATGGAGTACCTTATCCTGGCTGGAGATCATCTGTACCGTATGGACTACCAAAAGTTCATTCAAGCCCACAGAGAAACAGATGCTGATATAACTGTTGCTGCCTTGCCAATGGATGAACAACGTGCAACTGCGTTTGGCCTTATGAAAATTGATGATGAAGGGAGGATAATTGAGTTCGCAGAAAAACCTAAAGGGGAGAAACTGAAATCAATGATGGTACAACTATGATCATCCCTATTGATATCAACACTTATTCACCGTGACTATTGGAACTATTTACTTCTGTAATTGGGCTTCGTAAATTATTTTCTCCTTGTTCATTTTGCAGGTTGACACAACAATACTGGGCCTTGATACTGAGAGGGCCAAGGAATTGCCATACATTGCTAGTATGGGAATATGTCTTTAGCAAGGATGTGATGCTTCGTCTTCTCCGAGAAAAATTTCCTTCAGCAAATGACTTTGGAAGTGAGGTTATTCCTGGTGCAACAGAAGTTGGAATGAGGGTATGCTTTGTTCTCGAAACTTGTCTGGGCTTGTTTGTCCCATTTCAGTTCATTGATTTAGTGTTTATTAATTTCAGTATTTTAATCAATAAAAAGATACAGTTTTACGTCTTTTGAGAGGTTTCGTGTGGACTTAGTATTTATACCTTTTAACTTCTATGTCCATATTCTTTACTATTATGTTTCCTTACGTTTGCCATCGTGTTTGGTAGGTACAAGCTTACTTATATGATGGTTACTGGGAAGATATCGGTACGATTGAGGCATTTTATAATGCAAACTTGGGAATAACCAAGAAGCCAGTACCAGACTTCAGGTAGGGTTTACTCATTTTTACTGTAGGTATTCGTACGATTGAAGCATTCTTCTAGATTGACTGTCTAATTGTTTTGATTAAACATTCGTTATGCAGCTTCTATGACCGTTCTGCTCCAATCTATACGCAACCCAGATATTTGCCCCCTTCAAAGGTTCTTGATGCTGATGTGACAGACAGTGTTATTGGCGAAGGTTGTGTTATTAAAGTAAGAAACCATTTCTTGCCATTTCATATGCTTGCCAACGTATTGTGTTCTATTGTTTTTTAATATTTTGGGATATATTTGCCATTGCTTTAACATAGACTCTCTCATTTCAAAACACAAGGGTTTCTAACTTGTTATCTTTCTTGTCCTTTTCTTCCTTTGGCTAGCATTGCACAATCAATCATTCTGTGGTTGGACTCCGTTCATGCATTTCTGAAGGCGCAGTGATAGAGGACTCATTGCTAATGGGCGCAGACTATTATGAGGTAAAATAAAGTTAAAAAGTACTCTTTGCTTCATAGAGTTATCATGTGGACTTACCATATTTTTTTTCAGACTGAAAACGATAAGAAAGTCCTTTCGGAGACTGGTGGTATTCCCATTGGTATTGGGAGGAATGCACATATCAGGAAAGCAATAATCGACAAGAATGCTCGCATTGGAGAAAATGTGCAGGTATTTCATAAATGTAATTCTATCCAAGCAGCTGCATTTCTTTGCATTTATTGTCTGTTGTTATTCTTCAATAATTTGGAGAAAACAAGAGCAAAGAATCGTCACTCAAATATACGAAAAATGGTTTGGCTTGGCCCTGTTTTCTAATATTTTTGGAATATAATGGCATGCATAATTTTTTTTTACGAATTACAGTAGGATAGGCTCCCACTGCTTCTTATTTAAAAACCTGAAAACTGTACAGGCCCTATACAAAATTGTACAGCAGGTTCAAAGAAGCCCTTAGATGGAACAAGTATAAGAAATACAACAGGCTTATGAAACCAAAGCTAGCAGAGGGAAGTGTGAGGTCTATTTCTCTTACACAATATTTACAGAATCTAACCATGCAAAAATTGCGCTTTTGAGATCTCCATTGATTTTGCACAGTTGCATTTTTTAGGCACGTGCAACTATTTGGTTGCTATCATGATCTTTTTCCTAATGATGTTTGTTGTTGAATGCTGAACAACCAGATTATGAATATGTTCCAACGTGATTGTAGACTCTCTTCTACTAAAATAAAATTGAAATATCAAGTAAAATAATATGCATGGTTGTACAAATTGTTTCTCACCGCACCAGAGAGATGATTAAGGAAGAAAACAATGTGTGGTGTTTATTGTATAAACCATTGTTTCTTCCTAAATGGTTTGTTTCTTCTACAGATAATCAACTTTCACAATGTCCAAGAAGCAGTAAGGGAGACAGAAGGATACTTTATCAAGAGTGGGATTGTCACTGTGATTAAGGATGCCGTAATTCCTAGCGGAACAGTCATTTAAGGTTATACTACCCAGAGAAACCAAATTTATTATGATCATGCTAGTACTTGAAAGTCACAATATTTTATATCAAAACATGCATAAAAAAGCTGTACTATGGGACAGAAGAGCTGCTGCTGCCTGCTAGGATATGGAACAGTACATTCTAGAACTGTTACTGTAATTGATTCTGGTTGCATTGCCCTGCAGGTTGGTTTGCCGTTTGCAGCAGATGCTGGTCATTCGTGCACATCAAGTTATCTCCTTCAGACCATGGCTAGTTTCTATCTTGCAAAATCACCAAGCTTGAAATCAACTGTTGACATCATTAAAAGAATAAACAGTGCCTTTTAAAGGCACAATTTTCCAGTCAACTGGTATGAGGTGCTGTTGCCCTAAAAGAGAAATAGGAGGCGCTGTTGCCCTCAAAAGGGGGGGCAAAGTATGGGTCGCTGTTCTAAATGTATTGTGGAGTTGGAAAGCTGCATTGTAATTGTGATACTTTGGTATGTATATTTGTATCCTTCTGTGTTTTTAGACTCAAATTTCTTTTGCTTAGTCTCTTTTCTGCCTTAGTTCCATGCTTTGCCAGCGAAAGAAGATAAATTGAGCCTTAATGTGATGGCAGGGTACAGCAATAAGTTTGGTCTGGCCTCTGCATGTATGCACTTCATTGCAATGTTTATTAATATAAATGATAAGGTTCTTCTATTAGCATAAAAAGGAATAGAACACAAATGGCGCTATAAAAGAGCTGCAGAGCGCAGGCAAATACTCAACCAGTTCTACAGGACTATAGAACTGACCAAACTCGCGCATATCTGAAGAACGTTGAAAATCAGTTGAAGCGGTAGAGAGGGAGCTCGGCATTGAGGGGCACAGACATGACCTTGAGCACATTGTTTGCTGACTCGATCGAGCTTATTGCTGCCTTCAGAATCTCCCTTGAGCATCCAGGCTTCAGAAGGGTCCTCAACTGAAAATCGGGTCCACTAGTTTCAGCCATAGATATTTGTTATTTGTTCTTCTGAAGGTAGATACATTTAAAATGCGGTTTTTACTTGCACAAACCTTGTCTAAGTAGTCTTGCAATATCTCGATATCACCGAGATAGTCTTGTTCTTCTATCGTCAATGTGATAGGCTTGGTGTCTGCGCCAGGTCCCTCAAATTGAATGCCTCCTGGGGTTCTGTAGAAATCATCTAACAGAAAGCTTGAGGCTTTCTCTCTCAGGACCCTGAACAATATGAGAAAGAACTTTTCACAATTTGCTTTTTCTTTATGAATTTATAGATCGCTAAGAAATTCAGTCGATTTATATAAATTGATATTGTTAATTCTGAAAGTTAAGCGAAGATGATGTAGTTATGCTGATTTTTTTTGTTACCCTTATTGTTACTATATTTTCTAGCCATGAACAATCTTTTGTCAATGTTTTCGACATTCTATAGGATGAATGGCTCCATCACGATAGTAATTTAGAGTCCTTAACACGACTAAATATTTAAGCAATCTTTACTGGAAGAAAAAAAATGCAGCTTTGCTTTTAGGGAGCATGACTTAGGTTGTAACTATAAACTGTGACTTACTCATATGACCTCCCTTTGAGGTCAACTGGCGAAGGATGAATAACTGGTTTTCCTACAGGAACAGCTCCAGGACCACGCAGGTGCCTCCTCACACTCATCATTGACTGGAGTTAATGGTGCGCATCACATTACAGTCTTGATGTCACTCGAACATAATTCACAAAAAAGACCAAAGGATCAGAAGAAAAGAGCGCACCGTTAGAGGAACAGCAGCACATCGCCACTTGTCTGTCGACTCCTTCAGATTTGTTACTGTAGCCATGAAACCATTCAACCCTGCTGCTATTATTTGCAGACAGTTATGGCCAAGAACCTGCATTCTTCAACTGTTAGAGATAATATAATTGACTGTTTGTTTACTTTTTTAGATAACAATATTTTGTTAGTTTATATCTACTGAAATTATTTTCTTTTCTTCTTACATAAGCATAATCGCAATCGAATTTAGATGGCAGTGATCCTCGAGCTTGGCATCCAAAGAAGTGGCAGACAGGGCTGAATTTTCGTCCGTTGTACTTTCCTTCTTTCTTGAACCAATAAACAAAATCAAAGTTCAAAAGAGTTACATGCATAAATGTTGTACATATGATTTCTTACTGCTGCAGAACATACCGTTCTCTTGTTCATTTCTGCTTCTACTAAATGAGCTAAGAGCTGCTCAGTATCGATCTGGAAAAGTTAAACTGCTGTTAATAACTGTGCAATATAAACATCAATGAAGAGCTGATCATTATGAACACCTGAGATAGCTGTGCTGAGTTATCAGATTCTTGATGCAGGAGCAACTGTACAAAAAAATGATCCACACAATTTGAATCTGTAAAATATCAAAGAACCAATTAATTGTATAAGTGATGTAGGACCTCACTCCTGATGAAAGGTGGCAAGAACATAAACAATGCAGCAGCCCAGGGTTTGTACTTTCCTTCTTTCTTGAACCAATCAACAATATCAAATTTCAAAAGAATTACATGCATAAATGTTGTACGTATAATTTCTTACTGCCGCAGAACGTACCATTCTTTTGTTCATTTCTGCTTCTACTAAATGAGCTAAGAGCTGCTCAGTATCGATCTGGAAAAGTTAAACTGCTGTTAATAACTGTGCAATATAAACATCAATGAAGAGCTGATCATTATGAACACCTGAGATAGCTGTGCTGAGTTATCAGATTCTTGATGCAGGAGCAACTGTACAAAAAAATGATCCACACAATTTGAATCTGTAAAATATCAAAGAACCAATTAATTGTATAAGTGATGTAGGACCTCACTCCTGATGAAAGGTGGCAAGAACATAAACAATGCAGCAGCCCAGGGAGAAAGTCGAGATGGAATGTCATTTGTATGAACATTATTGCTGTAGAGAACATTAATTTCCTGATTTTAACAGAACGAAAGCTTGTAAGATTTGGAACCCAGATTGTTCAGCTCATCATTTAGTTATATGAACTAAGATGCACCTACCTGAATGAGTGCATACATCTCTGGAATGCTTTCAATTAGTCCCTCAGGAATAAGTAACACTCCATGGTACTTTCCTGAAAATTGATATCCAGTGTATCAGATCATCACATTTATAAATAGTTGATTTAAAGGAGGGTTGCACAAATACTCCCTCCGTCCAGAAATATAATGTCCATTGAGTTTTGTCGTAAGTCAAATTTTTTAAACTTTGACCAGTAATATATAAAAATATATATTGTTTCAAACTAAAAGAATTACATATTATGATAGTTCATTCATGATGAAACTAGTAACATCATTTTTGTGTTGTCAGTATTTATGATTTTTTCGTAATTGATGGTCAAAATTTGAAAAGTTTGACTTATGACAAAACTCAATGGACACTATATTTCTGGATGGATGGAGTATATTTTAACGACTTTCTACAGCTCAAACAGCCAATGAACTCTATTAACCTTGCTCTGCCCTTGCTTCGACTCCATCACATATCTTGTTTATGATTTCCATCAGTGTGAGCTTCGACAAGGCCACCTCCTCTCCTAAAATAATCTGTAAACATGCAGAATATAAGCAAAAGCAGTTATCATTCATTCACCAAATATAGGATAGTGTAACTTGATCAAACCGGACCATGTTCGGGTGTGACTGAAGTGCGCACTCCAAGGCAACATGGGATGCTTTGCCGCCCATCAAGCGGACAAAATAGTAGTACTGATACAATTACGAAACAATCAGTTATTCCTTCCCGACTCTGAAAAATAAATCAGCAGACATTACAATAATTTAAGTTCTTATTACAGAAACATATGCAGCTTACCTTCCCAGCCGAGACTGCATCGAGGCAAACATTGCTTATAAGCTGAGAGTTTACCTGGAAGGAAGAAATTGTATAAACTTGTCAGGAACTGATATTTGTATACCGCATTAAGCAAACTGGCATTAGCTTAGTTGGTTAAAGCCTTTAGATGTGAGGCCACTAACCAGGGTTCAAATCCTGGTATGCACCAATTTATGAAATTAAAAAAAATTCACTCGATGCGTCCCATTTACTCGGTATGATCCGACCTGTGGTGGGCGGGCCCTCATGTATAGGGTGGCTCAAAGCATGAGTTAAGGCCCGAACCACAAGGGGCGGCTCCCTGAGGATGGGACCAGGGTTCGTGGATTTTTTCGGCCGGGGCTCTGGTTGAGTTCCCTATACAACAATACCGTGGGGGCGGTCTTTCCCCCACCGGTCGAATTTTTTATACCGCATTAACACTAAGAATATTCCATGTAGCAGACATTTGTATTTCAAATCAAGGTTTGCATTTCTTCACTGATAGCACAACAAAGATTCACCTTGCAAACTGTATCAAAGCCAACAGTTGTTTCCACAAACTGATTCTTCAGATCACCATTTAGGGTAACAGGGACACCTACTACCTGTTAAAAAGAAGAGATATCAAAATACTTATCTCAAGATTAGGTTGTGTCTACTCATTAGTGACTTCATACTTTTGTCCTGCAGTTACGCGCGGCAAAGGTTTCTGCAAGCTGAGCAGCGTTTGAATTGGAGGTCAACCCTGGAGATTAGGAAGCATTGAAGTTTACAGTAATATAGTTATCATGAAAACTGTTATGTCATCATGACCCGCGCAGTATATTATTGCAGGACAACAAATCAATAATCTCTATTACATGATCAAACATGCGGACAAGTAAATTATTCCAAATTTTATCTAAAATATTAAAGCACATCCCATTTCTTGAATAGCTGAAATCGAACTGCTTTCACACAGGACAATTTGTGATCATCTTGGAGCCGTTCTGTTAATAATTATCATGCGCAAACCAACAAATAAATTCAACTAAATCGAAATATGATTTTATTTGGTTATCTTCTAGCTGTACCTCCAATAATTATTAAGCCATCCAAGTTAAGATCACAGCATGTTGACATTGCAGCATTAACTTGCTCTGACGTGCGTATCTGGTCAACAGTCCGGCCGAGCAAATCAAAACCACCTTCAAGAAGGTAAACATTATCCTGTTATCAGAAGTTTATAAACAAGCAGAAATTTTGCTAGATAATCCTAAAAACCTTGATTTTTGTACGACAAAAGAACATCATGTGTGATCTCCAACGTCTTCTTTGCAAATAGGCCTTCGGTGCCACCTATGCAGAAGTTAATGGGAAAAGAAGCAAATTAACTCGCCTTCATTTTTTACATTTTTCTTGTGAAGAATGCATTATGCAATCCGAAAATTCACCAACACCTAAGAAAGGAATCAAATATCATGCAATTGTGTCAAACACAGGAACAGAACATAAGTGTAAAAATCAACTTCCAATTATTTGATACTGCCACGTCAATAAATCAATGCATACGTGTGCACTGCAAAGATGCTTTTGAAAAAATGCACATTATTCTCACCTATGAATCCAAGTAGAACATTTTGTGGATTTTGAGCTTTCATAGCATCATAGGTACCCCATATGACATTGTGCCCTCCAGGTGATTGTCTTCCACAAAACACCACACCCACCCTACAAAAGGGAGTAGTTTGGGAACTGTGTCAAAAGATCATTCTGGATGATATCATGTAGAAAATGCCGTTGGTAACTTGGAATTGGAAACCAACCTAATTAGTGGTTGCTCTTCTTTGACCTGCGTATCAGGGATCACTGCGTTTGGCCCTAGAAAATGCACCAGCTTCTGACCAAAGGTGTGTGGAAATGCCTGTGCGATAATATCCGCGCATTTTGGATCGATAGTTGTTGTTGAGTCACCAAACTCCACTTTGATTCTCATTCCCTGTTCAAAGTGGTTCAAATCACACAACATATGTTTTCAGGGACAAGAAAGTATGATACGAGAATTATTTCAGGTTGTATTTGGGGATCTGAAATCACCACATAGTTTTTAGGCATGTGTGTGGGACCCAGTGTTAATCAGAGCATTTCCTTATCAATTATGTGGTATTATTAGTGCAAACTTTTCCCATGCAACATTATTGCGTACAGAGTATACTTATCAATCTGGTAAAAAATTACAGAATTTCCCCTTGGAAAAAATACAGAATTTCAAAAATACATACTTGCAATATTTCACTACTCTAACAAATTCTAAAATAGAACTACAGCGACAGATGCTTCCACAAGCAAATTAATCCCATTGCGCTACCTTTTCTAAGGTAAAAAAGATCAGGATAGGAAAACTGGTATTATGTTGACAGTGAGGAGACGAAGTTTCTTAACCCAGAATTCTGCTTCCTCTAGAAGCGTTGGGTCATTCACTGGTGACGCAGGCTTTAGCTACAGCAGCTGTACATGTAAATGACTAAGCGATCCCGTGAGTCTGATCTCCAACGCTCGAAAGTCACAAGTCACTGGTATAGAACTACAGGGGAAAAGTACATCACCGAGACCTAAGGTGAAGATGACTGGAGCCCAGGCGGCAGGGTGTACACTGTACACTCACATCTTCCATCAACTGATATTTTTTTTGGAGGGTAATCTTCTATCAATTGAGTTAATTTCATTTGATTCACATACATACACTCACAAAATGGAAAAAAACTGAGAAAAGTTCATTTCCAATGTTCCTCGGTGCCACCGAAGTTCATCCATTTTGAGCTATGACAATCAAACCAAGAACAGTCGGGGAAAAAAAATCAAACCAAGTCGGGCACAATATCATAACCAAGAACTTGCTAACTCCCATAACACTTGAAAAGGCAAATATCTATGTTGCATGGAGATGGTCTGTCTGGTCTGGGTATCATCATAGACCCTTGTTGCTGTCAGGAACTTTGGGTGCAGAAGGCACCAGGGGAAGAAAGAGGTGTGCAAACCTGAAGACATGGAGGCAGCTCCGGCTGATACAGCGCCCTCCTCCACTGCAGCCCGGTGAGCTCCCTCGGCGCGCCCAAGTCGGCGTTCATCCCTCCCCACTCTTGTGCTGCAAATTAACAAAATAGCTCTGGTGTAGAGTTGTGCTCTTCCTCCCTATTTGTATGGGAAGGAGTGGCACAATGGAAGTTTGCAGGTGAAGCTGTTGTTTGTTGGCCCCCTAATGCTAGGAACATCAATTTGGACCCATTTCCCTTGTTAACGAATTTTCTGTGTGTTGTCATTCAAAGGTGCGACTGTGATAGGTCAGGTGGGGTGACCTTCTAGGTTCCCAGATGCAGCCTTTCATCTCTAAGAAAGGCCTATTATGTGTTTCCGTTGAAAAGAAAAATGTTGACGTCATTTTTTTCTTTTACAGTCTCTAGTTGACAAATTGCCCCGGCCCCCCAGCCAGTAAGCAAATATTCAAGGAGAATTTGTGCTACCGCCGGATTAAATTTAGCAATAGTCTCTTTGAACAGTAATGATTATATCATTGGGTTTGGAATGGGCATTGCCTGTGGTGATATAGAGCTAGTCTGCTGTTGAGGGGTTAAAACAACTTAACAACCAAAGAACATTTTTGTCATTCTTCCAGTTGTTGACATCTTTCCCAACTGCAGAGCCAAAGCAAAAGTGAAAGAAAGCACCGAATAAATAAAGAGCAAGGAAAAAGTGTTGTTGTCCATTGGTTAAGCGCTCCTTAGCCATCATCCAATCGTTGGTGCGTTTTTGAGCATCCACTTTCTTAATACTTAACCTCATTGTCACCGGGAAAGCAACATTTGTTTCTGTTTATCATGTTGAATCTTTCATTCGTTCGTTGTTGGGCGGAGCACATATTCTCCTCGATTGGCCGGTTTTCGACGCAACGCTGGGTATTTTGCAGAAACAGAGAAGTGATTCGGTAAAGATGTCAGGAACTTTGGGTGCAGAAGGCACCAGGGGAAGAAAGAGGTGTGCAAACCTGAAGACATGGAGGCAGCTCCGGCTGATACAGCGCCCTCCTCCACTGCAGCCCGGTGAGCTCCCTCGGCGCGCCCAAGTCGGCGTTCATCCCTCCCCACTCTTGTGCTGCAAATTAACAAAATAGCTCTGGTGTAGAGTTGTGCTCTTCCTCCCTATTTGTATGGGAAGGAGTGGCACAATGGAAGTTTGCAGGTGAAGCTGTTGTTTGTTGGCCCCCTAATGCTAGGAACATCAATTTGGACCCATTTCCCTTGTTAACGAATTTTCTGTGTGTTGTCATTCAAAGGTGCGACTGTGATAGGTCAGGTGGGGTGACCTTCTAGGTTCCCAGATGCAGCCTTTCATCTCTAAGAAAGGCCTATTATGTGTTTCCGTTGAAAAGAAAAATGTTGACGTCATTTTTTTCTTTTACAGTCTCTAGTTGACAAATTGCCCCGGCCCCCCAGCCAGTAAGCAAATATTCAAGGAGAATTTGTGCTACCGCCGGATTAAATTTAGCAATAGTCTCTTTGAACAGTAATGATTATATCATTGGGTTTGGAATGGGCATTGCCTGTGGTGATATAGAGCTAGTCTGCTGTTGAGGGGTTAAAACAACTTAACAACCAAAGAACATTTTTGTCATTCTTCCAGTTGTTGACATCTTTCCCAACTGCAGAGCCAAAGCAAAAGTGAAAGAAAGCACCGAATAAATAAAGAGCAAGGAAAAAGTGTTGTTGTCCATTGGTTAAGCGCTCCTTAGCCATCATCCAATCGTTGGTGCGTTTTTGAGCATCCACTTTCTTAATACTTAACCTCATTGTCACCGGGAAAGCAACATTTGTTTCTGTTTATCATGTTGAATCTTTCATTCGTTCGTTGTTGGGCGGAGCACATATTCTCCTCGATTGGCCGGTTTTCGACGCAACGCTGGGTATTTTGCAGAAACAGAGAAGTGATTCGGTAAAGAACCAGGTGGTAAGAATATTTGTTTCCCAGTTTTTCGTCAAAGAATCTTTGTTTCCAGCGCTGGGTATGCGGACCAAAGTGTCCTAGGCATTCGTAGGTTCCCATGGATTTGGACGTTCCTTCACCTCAGGTTGACCACAGTGGAATAGCCTTATTTTCCAGCTAGCTTTTTTCGTCATTTTAGTCGGAACGGATGGTCAAAACCATTGACCGCCGTCATGTTGTGGTAATGTACAGAGTCTTCCTGGATCGCCCCCCCCCCCCCCCCCG
>LAPY01000803.1:10316-24148 GCA_000970635.1 Eragrostis tef
CAACACAAATTTTCAGCAGCATATCATCAGGCCATCAGACACCCAGCACAAATTTTCAACACAAATTTACTCTAGCAGTAAATTGACTGAACAAAAGACAAGACAAATAGCAGATTTAGTAGTTCAACATCATCACTTGTCATCAGACACCATCAGGTCACTACATAGAGTTCAAACCGAAATTAAAGTTGGCAGTCATGACTCATGTGAGCACAACACAGACAAGAATGCAACAAGTCAAAGTCATCACAACCCAAATGTTACAAAAATAGTGCATGCTCTGAACATGCACATACTACTTTCTACTTGCATCTTGCACACAACATGGCACTTTGCTGCGGCACTTGGACGTCCTCCACTTGCATCTTCAGCCAAGATTGAGATCCTGCATATAGATGAAAACACACAGTAGTCAATAGGGCAGGACAAGAGAACAAACAAGAATAGCATAGTGGGCTGTACAACAATTACCTGAAGTCCCTCTTGAATGTCTTGAAGACAAGACCAGAAGGTAAAAGTGGTCCTCTCTTTCTCATCAACTAGTAACAGAATTGCACATTTGAGGATCCAATAAATGATTTTGCAACCAAAGAAAGAAACAATAAACTGCACAATAAAAGTACCTTTGAGCTTGTTCCGGATCCAATCCTGAGAGCACATGAGAGCCTCCAACATTTGAGAAGTGAGCCTGCTGCGATGTTCACTAAGAACTCTACCACTAGTGCTGAAAGCAGATTCAGAAGCAACAGTAGTAACAGGAATAGCAAAGATGTCCCTTGCAATCCTCCTCAAGGTAGGATAACGTGTTCCGGCCACCTTCCACCAATCTAAAACATTGAAGTTCTTTGTGGTCAATGGCACCAGTTCATCCTCCAAGTAATGGTCAAGCTCAGATTTAAACCTCATACTTGCTGGCCTTTTACTTGCAACACGAGCACTGAATGAAGACAGAAAGTCAGTGCTGCTAGCTGAAGCTGCTGTAGCTGACTCCTCGTCCTCCTCCTCCTCTTCAACATGGCACTCAAGCATCAACTCATTCAACAAGTATTTGACCTCTTCAACCTTGATCAAATGTGTAGTTCAAGGCGTCGCTAGGAAAGCACTTTCAACTATGATCATCCTTCATGAGTATCCTTTATGCATGGTTGATCATGTGGGGTTTCGGAGCTTTTGCAGTGCACTTCAGCCTCTGTTCAAGATAGGGACTAGGAACACAATAAGGTACATCCGTAATGCATTTGTAATCTCTTTTTCTTGTATTTTGGTTGCTGGTTGAAGTTCTCAATATTTTGTTTTGTATTTTAGAAAGGATATAATGGACCAATATGGGTTGGAGAAGAAAAAAGCCATTGAGTACATGGCTGGAATATCTTCAAGGGTGGCTATCACCACTGATATGTGGACCTCTGACAATCAAAAGAGAGGCTATCGTAATAACTTCGTATAGCTAGCAGCCGTCTTGTCGTCAACTTGGTCTCCGTTCCTGTCTTACGCCACCATAACTGTAGCGGTAATAATGGGAAGAAAGTGGAGGCGCACAGACTGGATTGAGGAGTGAAGGCTAGGGTTTGAGTGTTTTATATGGTGGAAAGTTGGGCTGGACAAGGTATGTTTGGCTGGACCTCAATGTAAATGGGCTGCCAGCATATTAGACCGGGTTTTACGAGTGACGGGTTCGGGTTCTAATGAACCGGCTCCGAACCCGCTCCACCCGTTGGGTCAGTGTTTTTTTCCTATTAGTCTACCCACGGATGCAATTTTCTTTTCAAATCCGGCCCTTAATAGGAGAAAAACTCATCGAGTGTCAGGTAACAGGCACCCATTGCCATCCCTACATGTGACTGGTGGGAGGGAGCGTTTCGTCCTTCCATGCTATAGCTTCTCTTCAAGATTCCTCCTGTTCGAGTCAGCACGGGGATGAGAGCGACAGAGATTGCTTCAGATTGCATCCACTGACCGCTCTTCGTTTTGCAGCAGATGCATGGCACGTGAGCAGACGATCGATGAGCGCGCGCTAGAGTTCCCAGCAAAAGCCCGAACCAGTGAACGGCCACCACCACCGCGTCCCACGAAAGCTTACGTGCCGTTGGAGTTGCTAAATCACGGACAGGAGAAACTCTCCGCCTCTCCCGTCTCCGGAAACGCAAAGAGCGTCAATAACAGATGGATGGAAAATCATTTGCCAAAGGATGGATGCCAGTAATCAAAGAAAAATAAAAGTGAAACTCAGCCAGCTTGACAGGGGAGAAAACAAAGAGACTACAATGCCCTAGCACTACATAATTCTTGCCTTGAGTACAGATATGAAATCCCGGTGTCTCCTATTCCTAATCTCACATGTCCTAGCACTACAATGGCTCCATCGTTGGCCATGCGTTGCTATACTTTGGGTGGCAACTGCCTATGAGTTTGGTGCGTGCATATGAGAAGATGTGAGTTTATATAGCATGAGAAGAGGTGAATGCCTATGAGCTGGCATCATTATTGTCCATTCACATGCTAAAATCAAGCAACAGGATGTGAATGTGCGCATGTTGTAGTGAGTTGCACTTGTATCTTGACGTCTCAGGGAGTTACACTCGTATCTGCTTCGTGTAAAGGAGAGTACTATCTCAAATGCAATCTAGTGCGACGATCAATTACTGAAGGTGGAGGTGTGGAGGGACCGAGATATTTATGGATACTCGTGGTTTCCCTCCTTGCTCACCAAGGTTGTAGATCATGCATCATATGTTTATGGATAATTTGAACTGACCAAAATTTTTACAGATTGCCTGTAAGACGATCACTATTCAGCACTATATTTGCGGTTTTGTACTTCATCAGACTTGCTAAATGTCAACCATTTCCAGTTAGCATAGGAGTGAGCTTCGTCGTCAAAAGGAACAACAGTGTTCAAGGAGTCCTCCGCCTTGCCCGACCGAGGTGTCTCTGCAATCTGGTCCCGAAATCTTCGTGCCATCTCCTCAGCCTCAGAGAAGACCTTCTGTGGAAATATAAACAATGAAAATGTGATGAATCACAGAAACGCGTCTATAATCTATAACTGAAAGTAGTGCTGTCTCATGCTCGCAGCAGAAACGTTTGACGTTTTCTCACCTCCTTGTTACTGATAAACAAGCCGGGTTCACTCTCCAGGTCCTTAATACTGCACCGATCCAAAAATAAGTACTGAAGAATAAGCACAACTTGCAAACAGCAGGTGACCAATTTTGAAACAATCTTACTATGCCTTGTGGCGGTAGTACATGCAAACCATATGATCTAGAGTAATTGCAAGTTCAATTCGTTGTACCTGAGAGCAATTCTGTCAGGAGTCGACGATTTGATGACTAGAGCTTTCACTCTCTCGCCAACTTTTAGCACATCACTGACAGATCTCAGTTCACCATGTGTTATGTTCGAGATATGCAACAAACCACTGCATAACATTAAGAAACAGTAAATTTGAGGTGCAGGATGTTTGCATTTGTAGAACAATTATATGTTTGCCAACATAATGGAGTGATATCCATGGTTTTATTGGGCTATATCTGCCCAAATTAATATTTTGGCTTGTAATAACAGGCATGCAAGAAAGAAGTTCAGCAAAGAAATGACAGCTTTGAATTGGCAAACAGATATATATACATAGCGGAGGACAACTAAAATGACTTCTATTAATAGTTATGGACAATACAGAAGCATGCCATGTAACATATGGCACCTGTACAGTAAGTTACCCTACTCCTAGCTAAAGCACAACACAATTGCCCATAAATATCAGTCAGATCAGCAGAGAGGAGGGCCCTTGTTAGCCTGGCATATTATGGTAATATTTAATAAAACACATTGATGTGAAAGCTATTTGGAAAATATCATGCTAATTGTCAAGCCTTTGTTCAAATAATCCAGTCTAAGAATGCTAGCTGTATCATGTAAGCTATCAATACTACATCGATATTCTTTTAGTTTAGAACTGACTGTATACATCCAAGGGAGTATGCCATACAAAAACATACGCATGATTTAATGTGACGTAATGAACCCCCAACAATATGAGATGAACCAGATCGACCTACATCATGCTGATTGGCAGAAAACGGCCCGATAGGAAATTCCAACATCACTGAATTTTTGAGGAAGTTGAGATATAGCTGAACAAGAAGACATGACATATGTAAAACACAAGGTAGGGGTCATAGGGATCTTACCCTCTATTAGTGTCGCCGATCCTAATTTGTGCACCATATGGAAATAACTTGCGGACTGTCCCTTGCAATAGAGTCCCTTCACTAAGGTGCATCACTGCCTAAAATGAAATAATGCCTAATGAGTTCACTTATGTAAGTTCAAATTTGACGAACATATTGCATAGCGATAAAGAGTTTAGAGCGTACTTTCAAAAGAGCTGTAGTAAAAGGCATTAAAGTAGAAGAACGTGGTGTATGCTTCAAATAATATGTAACTTACCCATGCTTCTTTCTCACTAATTATCAGTTCGTTAGTTCCTTCATCAATTCTTGTAATGCAGACATGCATTTCTTGACCAATCTGTGTATCCAACATAGTTTGACTCAGATATGTTAATTACTACATTCATAGCTCAAAGTGAGTGGAAACTATTTTTCATGCTGATATACCAAGTTCCGCGAGTATTAAAACGCATCAGAATACTCATGACATGGAACTTACTTTGTTCTTTAGATCTGTGAAATTTCGTGGCCTAGTCATCATCTCAGGCTTAGGGAGGAATGCACGGAGACCCTGGGGAGGACATGCACTTCAGCAATAAAAAGAGAACCAACTCCAGTAGCGCAATAAACTCGTACCTCAATTCTAGACAGCAAGCCACCAGCGTTCCACTCAAAAATTTTAACCTTGATGGGTACATTTAGCTGTTTTATCTGGACATCAGTGCAAACAAGACCAGTCAAATATATGACTTAGGTCAAACTTTATAAGACAATCATTGATCCCTAAACTTAGGTCAAACTTTATAAGAGATGGTAACTAAAGTTGTCACCAAGCGAAGCTAGGATGAAACTAGTGTTCGCACAATGCACATAGTTTCCCAGAAGAGAAAAAAATCCGTTTGCAGTGTCATTCAAACAATTCCATAAACATCTGAAAGAAGTACTCCACCATTTTTATTTTGATGTCGTTAGGACAAGCTAGTTAGTGTAAATTTGCACTAGCTAATCTGTCCTAACGACATCAAAACAAAAACAGAGGGAGTAATATGTATATCGACCTTGCAAGTACATTACTATGCTGATTCGAAAGGCAGATTATAAGGCTCATAGAATCATTATCATAGGACTTGTCAGTAACTTGTTTTTCTACAGGTATTTGTTTGTTGATTTTGTTGCAAATTTGTTACTTCTGGAGCAAGTCATACTACCCAATTCACCCGATTTAACAGCTTCATGAGAACTCTAGCTGGTACAAGCAAGGGGGTTAACTGGTCATGACGAGTTCCATACTACGACCAACAACCGGTAAGATATCGCCTCACAAGGATTTGCAGAAACAGTAGAAAGGAGTGCCATAGAGGACCTGCCTGACTCTGTGCCACGCGACGCGCCGGAACAGCCTGCGCGCGGACAGCAGCGGCCGCCCGCCAAGTGTTCGACCAAGCACCTCAGCGAACACGATCGTGCCGACGGCCACCACGGGCGCCCCCTTCTCCTTCCCATTCCTCCCTCCTGTCGGTTCCTCATCGCCGTTTCCGCCCCCGACCTTCCTGACAACGACGCCGACCCGCCCTTCCGCGGCGAACGCCCCGGCACGCTCCGACGCGACGTCGCACGCCAGGTACCCGAACTCGTCCCCGGACACCGGCACCGCCTCCTTGGCTAGCATCAGGGCAGGATCACCACCGGCGCCAACGTCGACGTCGATCGTCCGACCGTCGCTCCGGACCACGACGCCGGCGACGAAGTCCCCGGGCTTGGGGTCGTAGTACCTGACCCCACGCCCGCCGGAGGGCGTGCCGTCCCCCCTCGCCGCCACCTCCTCCTCCGAGATGACGCTCTCAACGCGCCTCTCGGGGTAGGCGGCAGACGCGTCCTCGCCGGAGTCGGAGCTCTTCACCTGGAAGAACCTGAGGAAGGGCGCGAGCGCTTCCTCCGTGGACAGCACCGGGGCAGGTTCGGGCTCCGCCTCGCCCTCCGAATCCTCCTCCACAGGGGGCGACGGGGAAGGCTTCTCGAGGAGGTGAATATCTTCGCTTCCGCTCCAGCCGCTGCCATTGTCGGAGGGCGAGGCGCGGAGCGGTGTTTGGCTTCTTGTGGTGCTTGGCTCGACGGCTTCGCGGGGAGATGGACGTGGCGGGGAGGATGGAGAGGAGGGAGGGCGGCGGCATGACGAGCGGGCGGGAAGCCGGGGGAGCGAGCTCGTGGGCGGGCAGCCGTCGAGTCCAGCGGTTTATCTCATCCCTTTGCGTCGCGTCGGCACTCGGCACGGCCACGGGCCCACGGCGGACGGGAACGGGGATATTTGCTGTTCGCGCTCTTTTAAATGGGCCGAGCTCGTACCGACTGGCTCAGTATTCAAGCGATGTACCGGCCCGTCATCTAATCTTTTAGTATTCGTTTTCACTTTTCTACTGAGCAAATAGGAATTAGGAAATCATCAGAGTTGAGATTGAGATCGGGAAGTGAGGTGTGAAATCTACACGCCCTTCATTCATTCACTCTTTCAATTTCTCACACATCCCTCATACCCATTTGTTTTCCTTGCGAAATGCTTGAGCTCAAGCAATGATAGCTTGGCCGACCGGACCAATGGCTAGGATCGAAACTGCTCACTTTAGTTCTGATGGTTTAAGCTTTACTCCTATATTTTTTGTCTATCTAATTCTGGAACACTCGGTTCACTGCACGGCAACCTAAATATTGCGGCCACCTGTTCAATTTTTGTTTCTCAAAATCAAACAGATACATACAACGAGATGAAACACACTCATACAATTACATTGGAGTAAATACAAAATAAATGAATAATTCACACTTTTTTACATAAAACGAATTCAAACCTTTTTTTACATAAAACGAATTAACATTTTTAGCCGCACTACAATAGTTTGCGGCTAAACATCAGTTCCCCTGACATGCGGGCCCACCCCACAAGCCGCGACCGCGAACCTCCGTCGCAGCCGGCACAAGCACGAAACCTTCGCATCCGGGGAAGGGCGGAAGGCGGACGAGCAAGCGAGCGAGGAGGCGGCGAAGGTTGCTAGGGCCGGAGCGGGATGGGGTTCATGCTGCGCGTGAGGCTGGCCTCCTTCTTCGCCGGCGCGGCAGCGGCCGCCGCGGGGGGGGGGGCGCTCCGCTCCTTCCTCCCCTCTTCCCCTAGATCTCATTTTCTTGCGCGCGTATGGTAACTAGATCTCTAGGTGGTGGTGGGCCTCGGTACGCCTGAAGCGGGGGAGAGCGGAGTGCGAGTGGGATGGGGATCGGGGAAACCCTTGTTGGAGATGGCGTCGCGTTTGGTTCATTTTGCCGATAATGCCAGTATTGGTTTCTTGAGGCAAGGTGATAAGATCATTCGTATCTAGATTGTGTGCTTGTGCGTACTCTCCTATCACCGAGAAGAGGATTGGCACAATTGGTTTGCTGAATTTTTGTATGCTTGTGTGCTGATCCCGTCTGCCTGAACTATTTTTTTCGTTATTATTTGGGATGTATGCCGGGGGGTTATGGTTATATTTCTCATACGCTTGCCACTTTCAATTTATTTCCTACATTACTCAATTTTACGTTTTACGTGTGGTGCACAATGTACAGAATGTAATTAGCATTACGTTTTTGAGATATATGGTTTCTGTTCCAAGATGGCGTCATAAATATGGCATGTCAAAAATGAAGTTTTTCGTGGTTCATTAGTCTTTCTTCTGCTGTTATTTTGGTTGTCTGATGTACTTTGCTGGGAGATTGGTATACATTGTTCATAGTAGTAGCTGACTTCTTCAAATGCCTGGTTGTACCTGTTTCTTGGGATCGAATTTTAGTAAGCAGAGGTGACAGCTACAATAAAAGTTGAATTATGCAAAAATTGTACATATGCAATTAAAGGATTACGGGGGGTATGATCATGTAGCTCTTCATAAATTCATGTTTTTCTGTCATATGTGCGTGCACATGTGCATTTACGTTTTGGGAGTTTGATGGTTTCCATTTGCTATCTTAAAAATTTACATCAAGAGAGCTTCACGGTTTCCATTTACTAGCTCCAATATTTTCCCCCAAAACTTAGTTGGGGAGATGATCATAAATCATAAGCACTGTTATATTTTTTATGTAGCATGAGTGTCTTTAGCAGAATAATCCTTTCTCATCTGCAACAACGGCTCCTTACATCTGTAGTTAAAATCCTGCTCAATTGAACAAAGCTTCTGAATACAGTAAAATTCCAATCTGCATTACATAATTCCGTTTGGGTTGAAGGTAGGCACCTGACCTTTGGCATTCATATTCTCAGGTAAAAGGTCTCCATGACTCTACAGACGCTCGCTACAAAGCCCTTGAAAAGCGCCTTGCAGCTTTGGAAGGTCAGCAAACCACCGCGGTTGCTCCAGAAGTGGATACACCATCTAACTAGGCTTGTTCACAAAAAGGCTTGAGTGTGCATGATTTATGTTTGTTTTCGTTGACCTGAGTTATCTCCTCCTTTGAAAGCAAGAAGCCTGACTGACAACACAATAATCTAGCGAACAATTTTTTGTTGTACGGCACAGATGCTTCTTTTGAACTGCAAATCTCTTAGGACGAGATATACACCTGCATTCTGTTTCAATTTCACCTCAGGAAAGCCCTTTGAAACTCGGATTGCTTAGTCAAATTGAAAGCGAACAAAATGGTCTGAAGCCTGACCCAAATCAAGTTATTTTGTTTGCCTGCTTGACTCTTGTAATGCTAATGGCTTCCACCACGTTGTCCTGGTGTGTCAGTTTTACTAACTTGTGCACGTTTTTATGGCATATACGTATGTACCATTGTCCTTGATGTACTGGCCTGGTGTGTATGTATGCCATTATCATCTGAAGTGTACTGGCCATGTATGCCACTATCATCTGAAGTGTACTGGCCTGGTGTGTGCTAGTGGTGTACGCCTTCGCGCCCCGGATGATGATTTGAAACGTGATTTAAAATATCTTACACGAAGTGTGATTTATGGATGTCTATTCTGACAAAATCATCTGTGAAAACAGCATGTTATCTATACATGGTAGCTGTGGTTTGGATTAAACAAAGTGTACAAAAGTACAAAGATCACACTGCTTTATTCAAAATCACAGATACGGATATTACAGTAGAGATACATTTGCGGTTGGCTAAAAAAGCAGCCTTGCTTGCTGCTCGCCAAATAATTTGTGTTCAAATACAAAAAGGATAGAGATAACATGTAAAGGGCATACACAAAATAGAAACCAGAGAATGGCTATTCACACTGTGCACCATCAAATCGATCCACATCCATGTTCACATGGGCATTTTAGTCATGTTACCTGGTTCTTTGCACTCTTTACATAAGTCATCGTAGGGTGGGCGTCATCTGAGTCAACAGAGTCATCTTAGGCTGGTGATGGTTTCCATTTGCTATCTTAAAAATTTACATCAAGAGAGCTTCACGGTTTCCATTTACTAGCTCCAATATTTTCCCCCAAAACTTAGTTGGGGAGATGATCATAAATCATAAGCACTGTTATATTTTTTATGTAGCATGAGTGTCTTTAGCAGAATAATCCTTTCTCATCTGCAACAACGGCTCCTTACATCTGTAGTTAAAATCCTGCTCAATTGAACAAAGCTTCTGAATACAGTAAAATTCCAATCTGCATTACATAATTCCGTTTGGGTTGAAGGTAGGCACCTGACCTTTGGCATTCATATTCTCAGGTAAAAGGTCTCCATGACTCTACAGACGCTCGCTACAAAGCCCTTGAAAAGCGCCTTGCAGCTTTGGAAGGTCAGCAAACCACCGCGGTTGCTCCAGAAGTGGATACACCATCTAACTAGGCTTGTTCACAAAAAGGCTTGAGTGTGCATGATTTATGTTTGTTTTCGTTGACCTGAGTTATCTCCTCCTTTGAAAGCAAGAAGCCTGACTGACAACACAATAATCTAGCGAACAATTTTTTGTTGTACGGCACAGATGCTTCTTTTGAACTGCAAATCTCTTAGGACGAGATATACACCTGCATTCTGTTTCAATTTCACCTCAGGAAAGCCCTTTGAAACTCGGATTGCTTAGTCAAATTGAAAGCGAACAAAATGGTCTGAAGCCTGACCCAAATCAAGTTATTTTGTTTGCCTGCTTGACTCTTGTAATGCTAATGGCTTCCACCACGTTGTCCTGGTGTGTCAGTTTTACTAACTTGTGCACGTTTTTATGGCATATACGTATGTACCATTGTCCTTGATGTACTGGCCTGGTGTGTATGTATGCCATTATCATCTGAAGTGTACTGGCCATGTATGCCACTATCATCTGAAGTGTACTGGCCTGGTGTGTGCTAGTGGTGTACGCCTTCGCGCCCCGGATGATGATTTGAAACGTGATTTAAAATATCTTACACGAAGTGTGATTTATGGATGTCTATTCTGACAAAATCATCTGTGAAAACAGCATGTTATCTATACATGGTAGCTGTGGTTTGGATTAAACAAAGTGTACAAAAGTACAGAGATCACACTGCTTTATTCAAAATCACAGATACGGATATTACAGTAGAGATACATTTGCGGTTGGCTAAAAAAGCAGCCTTGCTTGCTGCTCGCCAAATAATTTGTGTTCAAATACAAAAAGGATAGAGATAACATGTAAAGGGCATACACAAAATAGAAACCAGAGAATGGCTATTCACACTGTGCACCATCAAATCGATCCACATCCATGTTCACATGGGCATTTTAGTCATGTTACCTGGTTCTTTGCACTCTTTACATAAGTCATCGTAGGGTGGGCATCATCTGAGTCAACAGAGTCATCTTAGGCTGGACATCATCCGAGCCACTTGCATGAAGCAAAGTTGTATTTCATAAAAGGTCATACAATAAAAATGTCTCCCAACACTGACCCACGAACTCTCTCCTTGTCTTGACAACCTGCTTCGGCAAGAAATGCACCATCATGCCTCTCTGCTTCATTAAGGAATTAATCATTATGCTGCTTTGCTTTTTCCAACTGGACGAGGAGGCAATGTTAAACTTATGTACTTGCATATAATGGAATCCGCCAGAACAGAGACACAAAAACCTAGGAATCTTATAAGCTTCCAAGAACACGATATAATCCAAATTAGATGGTGTCATATATTGAGCTTAAATATAGAACGGTAGCAACACGGAACAAATATGTTCATTTGACTACCCCATGGTTGAACAACTTCCCCATGGTTGGCAGCTGTTTGTCTCCACAGAGAATGATATTTGATAAAATAGGCTCAACCATTGAATAGGAAAACCTTATGAAAGAGAAATATTGTACAATCAATACAACCGATGAAGATCATTCTTGTTTAGAAGAGTCAAGCCTGAAATGACAATAACATTCATGTTGAGTAACCTAAGTGAACAATTGTAATCTTAAAAGATATATTATTACCTGTGACATGATGCTTTTGTGGCTTCAGATGAATTCCAGCAGACAGACAAGGCACCACTTCACTGCAAGCAAGAGAAGCAGATGTAGACACAGGGGTTTCATTTGTTCTCGCAGAATAAAAATCATCACACATACATAGGGAGTATACACTCAACAGAAACATGAGGCCTATCCAGCTATCCTGTAAGAGAAACTCTCCATCAGAAAGCATTAACAATCTCAACCATGCAAGGAGGAAGGTAATCAAGGGAATCACCTCTGGCATCAACGATGCGAAGAAGGAAGATGAACAGAAAGGGAGGAGCAGCACAAAACACAACCTGCACCAAACATGAATCAACAACCGAAGATCCAGGCACGGGTGGGGAAATGCTGAGAAAATACAAGCAAGATCGAAGAATCTCAGCTCACCTAAAAGCATCATGCCTAGCAGAGGAGGAACACAGTACACACCGAGAAGGAATCGACGCTGATGGACCCAACAGGAGGACCGGAGCACACCTGCACGAAAATCTACATTAGCTACCAGATGGAGTTGAGAAAGAAAGGAAAAAAAATGCATTAGCAAGCAGATGGAAGCAACTCAACTCACCCAAAGGCTCCATCCGTGGACACCTACGGAAACGAACCAACCAGAAAACCTAGAAGGAGGAATCGGAAACCAGCCTGCAGCAAGCAACGAACTGAAATACATCAAAATGCAAGCAACAAAGATAAGACCCCATCAATCATGGGATCGAAACAACTGAAAAAAAAACTCACCTCAACCAAACCCAGTCATGGCGAGTCGGCGACAACACCGGCAAACCCAACCAAGGTCGAAGACAACGGCAGTCACGCCGATGGGCAGACAGGTGCTCGGGAACCTGCAAGACACAAGGGAAAAGGGAGAGAAAACATGAGGAGCACATCGAGAAGCATCCCAACAGCGACCCCTCATCAGGCAAAAGAGAAACTCGAACGGAAACCTAATCAACCCAAAAGCAGCAGGAAATAGTGAGGCGAACGAATTAACAGATGGAGCCACGAGCTGGCAACGACAGGCAAAGAGAATGGCAAAATCCTAAACCCCAAACCATCTGCCGCTCCCAACGAAAACCTACCGGGAAAACTGCATAGCAGCGCAGCGGGACAACCAGATCGACGAACGAACCGCAATGAAACACCAGCCGAGCCCGCACAGATCGTCGGATTGAAACGCAACCAAAGAGACGAAACACAATCGAATCAGGAGAAATTGCAGCCGGCGAATCTCACAAGACACAAAAGAGCCGCAGGGAACAACAGATCGACCGAATGGAGAAGGAGGAGGGAAGGGACGCACCCAGCATGGAGGATCGGCGAGAAAACAAGAGGGGAACGAAAACCAGCAGCGATGGAGGAGGCGAGGCGAGGCGATGAGGAAAATGCGAGGAAGGAGCGAGGAAACCCTCAACCACCACCATAACTCCGCAGCTGCGTGAGAGCAATGAATTGCCGGGCACCACAGTAGACGGCGCGAATCAGAGACGAGCACGCCAACGGGAGCCGTACAAGCAGCAGAGTCGCACCGCGCCACGACTTTACCCGGCACTGTAATCGCACGCCAATTAAGATCGCATGGTAAAACGAAAATTTACAGACGTGGGCATCGAGTAGGCAGGGAGCTGGAGTAGAGGAGGAAATGTATCTGAAGTAAAAGCTTCGCTCCTTTAGATTACGGTGCAATTGCATGGTTGTTCTTGTTTTGAACTCTAATCATGAGTTTGTCTCTACTTTTTTTACTTTGTATGGTTGCCTCTATTTTTTGAAACCGAAGGTTTCATTTGCCCCTACTCTGTTATGTCCACTTAACGGTGTTAAATCAACGGAAAAAGACACATATGCCCATGCATCATTGCCCCTAATTTTTTCAGCACTTTGCATGCTTACCCCTCTTTAGATACGAAAGATATATTTGAGTTGGGATATAACTTTCACCGAAACGTAGACAAAACTTGAGTGAAATGGCATGTGTTTTGAGTATGATTTAAATTACTTAAAACTGGGACTGCAATTTGACAGAATCATGTCTCAAATTGCACAGCGTATCACGACTAATTTATGCAACAATTTGTGCTGTGATAAAAAAACTAGCACCTCACTTCTTCTGCCGCGCCTGATGCTTCGATGAGGAAGAATGGCCAGCACGAACCTCACTAGCGCCCAGCGCTCGGCAGCGCGCACGCGGTTCAGTACGCGTCCTCCACGACCCTCGCGTGGTA
>LAPY01000803.1:28896-42442 GCA_000970635.1 Eragrostis tef
AAATGATGATTACGACTTCCAACCGTGCCAAACGTTGAGCTATTGGTTCTTAAATGAACATTTGTGACCACACAAACCATTTTAACAGATGTGCTAGAATACAGGGTCCTGGTATTAGCAGATAGTGATGCAATCATGGAAGCGTGCTTAGTGAGCTGGTTTGGTAAAAGAAGCACATGGTGCCATTGATGATCTGTTCCTACTTCCTACTACGCTTTCACAGAATTCACAAGCATACTTATTCAGATGTGTAGCAAACAGTCAGTTACATATCTGATACCTTCATGGACTTACTAGTTGATCGATGATGTATGTTAACGCACAACATCACTTGCTGACTGAATTAAGTATTCACTAAAAAAAAAAGAGCTAGTTAGGGACCGAGCTCTTGAATTTCGTAGATGGTGCCATCGAGGGCTCTCTTCCATCCGGTCACCCACTCACCGTGCTCTATCCCATCGATGTGTAGTGTAGGCATGTAGCACGACTGAGCAGCTGAGACATAATATATTTTCCTTTTAAAAAATGAACTGATTTTGCTCATAAAAGAGGGTGTCTAGCTAGGCCCGAGCGGACATCATCATCTTTCTCGCCCGTCCTCGTGCGTGGTGTCGTTTGTTTTGGCGGGCCACTGCAGCAGCGCACATGGCATCGTCTTCCTCCTCCCTCTCCTCCTCGCCTCTGCCGCCATCGCTCCAAGCTCGCCAAGACCACCCAGGGGCAGCAATGGTCGCTCCTCTAGGTTCCCCGCGGACGCTGCTCACGACCGACCACGAAGGTTACTCTGCCCTCTTTTCTTCCCTTCACCTTCTCCTCTTAGTTCTCGCAAGATGTTCTGCTGGTGCCTGGTTCATTTGATCCGCTGACTTGAGCTTAGCTTTCTTCTTGTTTGGAGCAAAATGATAGCAGACATCACCATATCGCCATGAAAGCTGTTGCTTGTCTGGTAGCTGTTTGGGCTGATCTGGTGCCTTGAATGTACTTTTGGAAAGAGGATAGTGTTTTACCCGAGTCGTTACGTCTTGAACCGCTTGGCAATATCTACTGCATAATCTTATTGAAAAGCCTCTTTTCTTAGCTTATACCCAGTCAAATTGGTGCTCATCGGCTTGTAGTTCAACTCCATGTAATCCAAATTGAGTTTGTTTTTAGTTGCTTGATGGATCATATACGCAATAGCTCTGAACTTGGAGCACTTAATGCACTTTTTTTTTACTTTCTAATAAATCCTTTAGCACAAGATTATTTGAGTTGTTCTAATTGCAAATGCGACCAACTCTGCGGCAGTTCTGAATATATAGCCGTACCCAAGATACTTTGTTTTTGACTCTCTAATAACTCAAAAAACTATACTAGCATGGTATTATGTTAGAGATCTTTTACGGTGTTTGCGAGGTATCTAAAGGTACCAAGAGGTGCTTCATCCTGGACCGTTGATTGAGAGAGGGGTAAGGTACGGAATAAAAATTAAAGCTATATGGCATGTGAGAAGTAATATGGTAACTAAGAGTCATTTGTTTGGTTAATGTCATGATGAGTCTTCCAGTCCTTTTCCCTCTTTTGTTTTCTGTTTGACGCCACGCTTTTAAAGTTCTTGCATCAAAATAATCTGAGCGCCATGCAAATGATTGTTCCTCTCCTATTTAGATGATTTACTATTTGCTTACATCATTTCACCACTCCTTGTGCAGTAAAATAAATGAAACTTTACGATACAATAAATGATTCGCAAGTGCAAAAGGTTCATCTACAAATTTATAAATCTTGGAACACGATATGCAGCCTACATGATTAGTACAATATTTGAAAAAAAACATGTAAATATCTAAAAACCAAGTAAGTATAGATGTGTTCGCGCTTCGTTTTTTCTTTTGAAATTTTGCTTCAAAACTATAGAATGTGTCCTTTGAGCTCCCGTGAAGGAAAAAATCATAATATAGTAAATCTTACCAAAACAATGCAAATAGCCAAATAGGAAGGAGATTGGTCAATATAACATAATCGCATTGCCTCATCATGCACACGTATTTGTGTTTTTGGAAACTTAGTAAATCTTAACAAATCAATGTAAATAGGAAAGAGGTAATCACGTATCAACACCTTGACGAGTTTGCCTCTTACTTTCCAAATTAATCATAGATAAAATTATCTTTTTAACCTTTATATTTAAATACCTTCATACATACTTAAGTACCTTTTGGTTGGCACCTTTAATTGTAGCGTGTTAGATTTTAGGCAATGGACGGTCCACATCATTTGCATACACCGTAAAAGATCTCGTTATGTTTACAACTCTTGTGGCTAATGATTCTTGATACATCGTGTGCCCGTACCTTAACAGCGTAACTCATGGAAGTGCTTTTCAGTGGTAAAATTTGTGGGCGCGTGTTAGGGGCTTATTCGGGGGTGGGTAAGTGTGGTGCATAGGGTCGTACTCGGAATACTATTCCCTTTCATGATGCATGTGTAGTGGTGTGCGTGGTGCGTATCCATGGAAAACAATTCACGTTTCATGATGCCTTGATTGTGAAACGGTAGACATGTACTACTCTGAATCTTGTGCTATGTGTCGTTTTCAAGGCATTTACAACCTTGCAACCATGCTCAAACTACTAGTGCCGGCAATTACGTATAGGAAAAAGTCCATTTTACTATCCTCAAGTATCCATGTAGTTCACTTAACCCTCTGAACTAATTTTTGGTTCATTTTACTCCCTCTAACTATTTAGATTGGTTCAATTTACTCCCTCATGAAATTTATCTTTTTTGTATCTTTAGGTACACATCATGTTTAAGTGTGAAATTTCGTGAGATTATAGTTAAAACATACCTTATGTTAAAAAAATGTTTAAATATTTTTTTAAAAAAATTGTATGTGGAAAGTGAGCAATACAAATTCAACACATAAGATAGAAAAATGCAAGAAAACATTTTTAAAAAATCTAGAACATTTTTTCTAGCATAGAGTATGATGTCATCTACCATCCTACAAAATTAGAGCTTCAATATAATCTGTACAAAGAGAAGCAATAAAGTAAAAATTCACGAGGGGGTAAATTGAACCAATCTAGATAGTTCGGGGTAGTAAAATGGACCAAAAATTAGTTTAGGGAGTTAAGTGAACTACATGGATACTTGAGGGTAGTAAAATGGACTTCTTCCTTCCGTATACTAGTATGGAACATGGTGGCATGGTCATCATTGTCATCGTTTGTCCATTTAATCTATGAGGTTCTGAAGGAAAAGAGCTTCCGATGCTTTTCCTAAAAAATATTTCAGATTTCTGTTTCTTTTTTAGAGGAAACAGATTTCTGAATCTGCATGTTGCCCTATATGCTAACACAGCAACTAACGCTGGCAGGTAATCAAACAAAGGATATACATTGCAGGCTTATAAGGCAGACATCAGAGATTGTTCGTTCTCAGCACATAGATGTTAAAGAGCTGAGGTACCACCTTACAGATCCAGTTTCTTCTTAGAAAATCTTTGAGTCTTTGAAAGTTTTTACCTCTCAGCATTTCTTTGGACCGAAAAACAATGATATTTCTGCTGTTCATTCCCCTGACATGGTTATCGTATCATATTTCAGATGATTATTAATAAAGAATCAGCTTTAATTAATAGTAGGCTGAAACAAGCTATTTTTTTCAGTTAATGTTAGTTCAGTTAATTTTCAAGGTTCAATATGCAGGATCTGCGTTGGAACATGGAACGTTGGTGGTATATGTCCACCCACCGATTTGGACATTCAGGAATGGCTGGATATGGAGGAGACAGCTGATATTTATGTTCTTGGGTGAGTCATCGATGAATTCTGTATGCAAAATCTGGAGTACCAGTACTATTATTGAATTTTTCAAATTTTGAGAGTTTATTTGGTATCACATGAAGTTTAGTAAATTTCTTAAAAAACGAATTTAATAAGCCATTATTCAAATGCTGTATCCTAGCATACTATTTTCATCTATACCAATGAAAGTTATGGTCATCTTTCAGGTTTCAAGAGATTATTCCGCTAGAAGCTGGGTATATGATTGGTTCTGAAGATAATCGTCCAATTGCTGTATGGGAGCATATCATTGGTGAAAGTTTGAATAAGAAATGCCCAGATAAACCAAGATTCAAATACTTTAGTGCTCCTCCCTCACCATCAAGCTTAAGTCCATCAGATTATGCTCATGTGATGGACGATGAATTCCTTAGTGAGTCCAACAATGATAATGATGGGGAACTTCATCCGTTGATTGAGCTAGACACTAATATAATCATCAATGATGGTACAGCTCATGCAGAAACATGTAAAAACCCCACTTCTACTTCCAACAAACAGAAATACAAGGACTTCAGCAGAGTTCCTTCAAAATATACCTTTGATCATTCCCAGGAAACATGTCTTGAAATTTTGAGACATAATCTGGATGAGTCAAACAACCAAAAAAGGTCGACCAAATTGCTCAGTCACTCAGTAAGGCTTTGGCCTGAACAGCAGTTGGATATGTTCACTCGCCATCTTCAGGACAGTGCAAAATCATCTGGTTCAGGTTGCCATCTTCAGCCACTGGATTTAGCCGGTAATAACATTAATAATAGAATTAAAAGGAAAAGACAACAGTTTGTACAGATAATAAGCAAGCAAATGGTGGGAATATTTCTTTCCATATGGGTTCAGAAAAGTCTGCGGAAGCACATTCAGAACTTGAGATTATCAATTTTAGGCGTTGGTAAGACGCCTTATATTGGCAACAAGGCAAGTGCCAAATTTAAGTTACTTTCTTTTATCATTCATGCAGATTAAAGTTCTATGATGACTGGATCATACTTAATTATCAACTTAGAATAGCTTGTTACTGCCATTGTTTGAAGCCAAAATTAATTTCAAATATTTCTCCTGATAAGAACTGCAATTTTAAAAAACGCATGCTTAGATACTAGCACATTTCCAAGAATTTTGAAAAGACAAGAATAACATTTTCTTTTTAAAAAACAAAATACGGTAATTATTAGAAATTTAACATCTTTCGATTTCACTTATTACCATACTATAACAGCTATCTATTTTGTACCCATCATGGCTATACTTGTCTGTCGTGTAATTTAGGTGATAAAGCAAATGCTGATATTTGTTTCATCAATATGATTCAGGGATCAGTATCAGTCAGCATGTCTATTCATCAGACTTATTTTTGCTTTGTATGTTGCCACCTGGCAGCTGGTGAAAAAGATGGAGACGAATTAAAGAGGAATGCACATGTTGAAGCAATTCATAGAAGAACAGTGTTTAACCCCGTCCCTACAGTAAGCATGCCTCAGAGAATACATGACCATGAGTGAGTTAATTCACGTATTCAAAATGCATCCTTTTTTATACAGTTCCTTCAGATATTTTGTGCTATCCTCCAAAGCTTGACTGAATTTTCTCCCAAGAGAAAAAAAATTGCTCTGGATCATCACTCAACTCAAGGTTACACCTTATATTCATCTATGTTTTTTATTAGTATTATATACCCTTAATTTTTGCAGAAGGATTATATGGTTAGGAGATCTAAACTATCGGATTAACTTATCATATGAAAATACACTTGAACTTATTTCCAAACAAGACTGGGATGGATTGTTTGAGAAGGATCAGGTAATTTGATAGCAGGACAACATCATTACTAGTATTTTTATATAATTACCAGCTCATGCTTCTTCTGTAACAGCTGAAAAAAGAACTAGGGAAAGGATGCACGTTTGATGGTTGGGTTGAAGGACTAATCAGCTTTCCCCCAACATATAAATACGAGTTTAACTCACAAAAATATGTCAGTGATGAGACAGCATCTGGTCGAAGAACACCTTCATGGTATGCTTTTCCTTCTAAAGATCCTATGCTTGCTAAGATCCACTGTAGCTCATTCAATCATTCTATACATTGAAATCAGAACTGAGATACAATAATAAGAAAACAATTTCACTTACCTGTGTAGGTGTGACCGCATTCTCTCGTATGGGAAGGGAATCAAGCTACTCTCCTACAAGAGGGCGGAGCTTACATTTTCTGATCACCGCCCTGTGACTGCAGTATACACGGTGGAGACTGAAGTTTTACGCCATAGGAAGTTGCAGAGAGCTCTAACACTTTTTTGAGGACTGTAGAGCTCTAGCACTCACCCATGTATTGTACCTTTTTTTTCCTGTGTAGGTGTGACCGCATTCTCTCGTATGGGAAGGGAATCAAGCTACTCTCCTACAAGAGGGCGGAGCTTACATTTTCTGATCACCGCCCTGTGACTGCAGTATACACGGTGGAGACTGAAGTTTTACGCCATAGGAAGTTGCAGAGAGCTCTAACACTTTTTTGAGGACTGTAGAGCTCTAGCACTCACCCATGTATTGTACTTCTTGTCTGCTGTTGCTATTTGCGAATAGCCAGTAAGGCTCGGTGGTGACCGTTGTGGAGTTGGTCGGCCGATGGTGGTTTGTGGCTTTCTGCTTGATGGAGAAGAAGAGAATTGAGCTTAGTAGAAGGGCAATGTTGGCATTGTAAAAATTGACTAACAGTCAAACTGAAGAAATGTGGTGTCAGTGGCACAAAGGGGATTAAAATTTAGATACAGTGGCATGCAAGGGATATGAATTTTAGCAATGCCTGATTAAGGATTAAAGGTTTTACCAATGTCATATAAAGGATTTCCCTTGCAATAGTCTTACATGTTTGAGACGAGTTTTGTTTTGGAATAATTTTTTATATGTCACGAGGTAAATCCTAAATTTTTGATATACGACCACAATGATGGTATGTCAAATAGTTTCATTTTGCATACAAGAGATCGATTTCCCTTTTCTATTCCAATTTTGCTTGTGGGATCGAGGAAGGAGGAAGCCCGACAAGAATTATAGTTAGTGGGTTTGTGAAATAAGCACAAAAGGATGATAAATTTGCAACTATTAACCATATTTATTGATCCTTTTAGAAGCTAGAAATTGTTTCTAACCTCTGCAAAATTCACTCGACATGGTTTGTATTGCAGAGTTTTCACTGTCCAACTAAAATTAAAAGAAACAAATCAATAGATATGGTTAACTCCGTGCATAAAAGGTATATTTTTTCATTATAAAGAAAATAAGATCGTTTTAGACATATGTTAGAACTATTGATGGGTTTGAGGAATTTGCTCTATTGGGATTAATAAAAAAAGAAAATTAGATCATATGGCTCAACAAAACTATTCATGAATTTGAGGAATTTACTCTATTAGAATTGCTATTTTCAAAACCAGGCGTAATAAAAAGCTAAAAATATCAAATTTTTTTTTGCGAGGAACACCCTTTATGTTTCTTTTAAAATCACTGAAAGGGGAAACATTCCTATGGTCTTCCTATGTTCCTCACAACATAGGCGACCAAGTCCCAGGAGACCATCGCACATTCACAATCGTGCGCGCGTGATGTTATGCTGGGCGGGGCACTGCCGTCGTGCCGTGCTAATGGCGTCCTCTTCCTCCCTCTCCTCCTTGTCGCGGCCATTCCTCCTAGCTCGCCAACTCCACCAGGAGGCAGCCATGGCGGCTTCGCTCAGCTCCTCCCAGGGGCGCCGCATCGGCGGCGTGGAGCAAAAGCAGGTAGCTATTGGCTGCCTTGAGTTTGTTCTATTGTTCTCGAACTACCCGTTTCCCGTATCAAATTGTTGCCTTTTTTTGTTGTTCTTGCTCCGGCTCGCGCGGCGGAAGGATCTTGTGATTCAGAGGTGGGCTGAGATGGTGTCGTGTTGTGGTGTGGATTGGGGGTGCGTGCCGCAGCTGTGGAACAGGGTGGTGCTGCGCAAGTGGCTCAACATCGGCAGCGGGTTGGGGGATTCCGATTTCAGTGCCGACGAGTGCAGCACCTCCGACGGCGAGATCGACCGTGAAGGTTACTTACCCCATCTTCTCTTCCAATCTGCCCCCTTCCTGCGTTTCTTGTGCGCAAGTTGTTCTGAATTTCTAATTCACTCCGTTTGCCCAAGCTTCCTCTTTTTTGCTACTAAATTGGGGAGAATTTTGGCGAGGAAGTTGACATGATAGGCGTTGACGATAATGCAGAGTTGACACCGTGATATGCAACCAAAGCTCTTTCTTGTACGCTAGCTGTTTGGGCTCTGGTGACTAGACCTTTTCATTTATTTAAAGGTGATTGGAAATATAAAATCTTGAACATTTCGTCAGTATTGTTTGCAACAGCTGCTCACGTCGGTTAGTTTTTTTATTTTCGGACTTTCCTCACTGCAGTCGTTCGTATTTTGCCATTACAAATGCTGTCAATTAGGTACAGTGGCGGAGCCAGCCACAAAACCAAGGAGGGGCCAGTGAGGAGTGCCGTTCACATCGAGCAAACTTAAACTCGATTAAGACCTCCATCTAATCTGCTTACAAGTGTAAATGAATCCCGAGAACGATTCAAAATGGAAAAGAAAATGACCAACAACGGTGCAGGCAGGGACGAGCGGATGTTCGTGAGCTGAACTATGTGTCATATCACCTGAGTTGAGCACATTTTCATTCGTTCTAGGCTAACGCTAATACTAATTGCTCGTAATCACTGTGAATTAACATTAGCTATCCAGAAAATTTCACAGGGAAGGGGGGGGGGGGGGGGGGGGGGGGGGAACCCGAGTGCCACTGCCTAGGTGGTGCTACTTAGGTGGAAGATTAGTGCTAAAAGACTGAATTGAACCTTTTACCCTGGTGCCATGGCACTCGGGAAGCCTCATGTGGCTTCGCCACTGGGGGGGGGGGGGGGGGGGGGAGTTATCAAGACTCAAGAGATGATTTTCGCTCTGAAAATGACTTCCATTGCGATGTGCAGCTAGCCGGCTAGTGCTTTCTTTAGGCCAGCGATTTCTTTCTGTATATTCAATTCTTTCTACAGCAATAAGGCTCCTAAGCATATTTGGTTGCCTTTGTAACATCATATCCAGGAATGTTAATGTGGCCATGCTGTTTGGAAATGGGTTGATTGGCGTCCAAATCTTTGTTGAATTAGATCATAAAATCCCCTGGGGCAACCCCCTTCTTTCAAACGGGACTTTAATGGTTCTCATGTTTCCCCCTCCTATACGAAGTTATTTATGTTTTTTCTCCTGAATGAATCAAAAGCTTGCATTGTATCCAGGCATCACTTTGCTTCAGCTTAAGTTTTCATATTGATATCATTATATCAATAACCATATATTTTAAAGAATGCCTTTTTAATGTCTTGCGTGCAGATGTACGTGGTTGGGAGCACAAGTTCTTTGATGAAGAGAGGATATTAGGTGGACAGGGTGCAAGCACGACTGGTAATTTGAGAAGGAATTAGTGTTTTATAATTATGCTCCTCCCTATGTATTTTCATCTTCAGATGAGTGGCTCCTAGTTGACTCCTTACTCCTTAGACATGGAAGTAGGCCTACAACACTGATACTGAAATTGAATCACCAGACAGGGAGTATGCTAATTTTGTTATGCACAGTTTTTTGCAGTTCATCGACCAGATACGCAGCTTCTGTTGGCTCTGACTTGGGCCAAGGATTGCTTCTGCCGCTCATCCTGCAAATAATAGATGCTTCTAGATTTCTGAATTTACATAGCTCTAAGAAAACAATATACGGCAATTTGATATTTCTTGACTTTTTGTTGACAAACATTTCAAAATAATAATTCCTGGACGGCTTTCAACATTTGTTTTGCCTTGCTCCTTGATAAGACATAAGTTGTCAGGTTGTCTTATGTGCTGAATTAGTCACCCCTTTACTTCCTTTTTTGTCCTTTTATGTGTTTCCTGCAAAAGCGCCTGTTTGATTAAGTCTGGGATTGGCCGTTTCCTCGTATGCTAACACGATCAACCTACTATGCATTGTAGGTAATCAAATGAAGGATGTAACTTGCAATCTTGGAAGCCACAAATCAGCGATCTTTCGTTCTCAGTATACCAACGTTAAAGAACTCAGGTATTGCTGTACAAACCCGATCTCTTATCGTTTCTTTATGCCTAATAATATGTCTTCACAGGAGTTTCCATTTAGCATTTATTTGAGTTGAAACGAAATTCCTCCTAAAATTCACAGGAGTATCACATAAGATTACTTATAATAAGTGATTAAAATTGATTTCCACTAGGCTGAAATCGTTAAAATGTGCTTGTTTGGTGGTGACGTCCTTTCTGCTAAACTTCATGTTGTAATACGCAGGATCTGTGTAGGGACATGGAATGTTGGCGGACGATTTCCACCCAGAGACTTAGATATTCAGGAATGGTTGGATACAGAGGAGCCAGCTGATATTTATGTTTTCGGGTAATGGACCACTTACTAATTTTCATGCTCTGGAAATATATTATAATTTTATATTATTATGTTTCACAAACAGCTTGATAACTAGCTTAAAATATGATATATATCTAATTAAGTGAATTGCTTTTGCTATGTTGTACAATATGCCGCGAGCTTACTATTGAGAGAGATGTAGTTCTAATGTTATTTGTCTCTTTTTCCTTCAAAAAGGATGATTTCATTTACTATAATAGGTAATGTTCGTGTTTCAGATTTCAAGAGATTGTGCCACTAAATGTTGGAAATATATTTGGCGCTGAAGACACTCGTCCAGTTGCAGTATGGGAGCACATCATCCGTGAAACTTTGAATAAGACAAGTCCAGAAAAATCAAGATTTCCGCATCATAGTGATCCTCCTTCAGCATCAAGTTTTGATCCATCTGATTATGTTCTTGCAATGGAAGATGATTTGCACAGTGAGTCCGACAATGATAGCGATGGGGAACATCATCCTCTGATTAAGAAAGACACTAACGCCAATGACAGAATCAAAAGGAAGCGACCACAGTTTGCTCGGATAATAAGCAAGCAAATGGTGGGGATATTTCATTCGATATGGGTTCGGAGAAGCCTGCGTAAGCACATTCAGAATTTGAGAGTATCAACTGTAGGTGTAGGTGCGATGGGTTATATCGGTAACAAGGCAAGTGTCAAATTTGGTCTTCTTTTCCTCTTTATTGGTGCAATATGTTATTAACTGATAACTGGATAGTACTTGATTAGAATGCTGTTGTGACATAAGGTGGTAACTGCCTTTGTTTGGAGCCAAGATTGATTTTGAAAAGTTTCTCCTGAAGATGCATGTTTGGTGGTTTCATGCTTTAAAAATGATGGATATGTTTGTGGAGAGAACTAACACATTTTAATATTCTATTTCTTTTGAGTTCAAAATCTTCAAATTTCGCTAGTTGTACTGCAAGAATGCACTTATTTGTTGTCTATACTTAAGAAAGTCACACGCTGATATTTGTTCCTTCAATGCTCCAGGGATCAATATCAGTCAGCATGTCCATACATCAGACTAATTTTTGCTTTGTTTGTTGTCACCTGGCTGCTGGTGAAAAAGATGGGGATGACCTGAAACGAAATTCAAATGTTGAGGAAATCATCCGAAGAACAGTGTTTAACCCTGTTCCTGTTTTAGGCATGCCTGTGAGAATACATGACCATGAGTAAGTTAGTTAATCTGTATCTTGCTGTAATTTTGTGCTATGCTCCAAAGCCTGCAATCAAGCATCCATGTATCTTTAGTTGTATGGTTTATTAATTAGTTGGATAAAATCGGAATTACTCCCTATATATGATATATTGATTTCTTATGTTGACATATGTCATCATTGCAGAAGGATTATATGGTTAGGAGATCTCAACTATCGGATCAACTTATCATATGAAAAGGCGCATGAACTTATCTCCAAACAGGACTGGGAAGGACTTTTCGAGAAGGATCAGGTAATTTGATGGGCCTAGTACATTAATTAATTATTGCGAATTTCCAGCTCATGCTTGTTGTACGACAGCTGAAAAAAGAACTTGGGGAAGGATGCACATTTGATGGTTGGGTTGAAGGAGTTATCAGCTTCCCCCCCACGTATAAATATGAGTTTGACTCTGAAAACTATGTAACTGATGAGACAAAATCTGGGAGAAGAACGCCTGCATGGTATGCTGTTCTTCTAAGCTCCAACATCTGTTCTGACTTAGATCTGTTGTATTTCATTCAGTCGTTTTAAACATATGCAAAAATGTGGACAAGAATAAGAAAACATCCCTACTTGTGCAGGTGCGATCGCATTCTCTCGTACGGGAAAGGAATCAGGCTGCTTTCCTACAAGAGGGGGGAGCTTACACTTTCTGATCACCGCCCTGTGACTGCTGTCTTTATGGCAGAGGTTGACGTTTTCCGCCATAGAAAGGCCCAGAGATCTCTAACATTCACTGATGCGAAGGTCGAGCATCACCAGTAATTTCGAGGGAAGGACTAGCCAAAAGCCATTGTACTCTGAGACATGCAATTTCTTGGCTCAAGCACCAAGTGAGGCAATGCAATGCCAATGACTTTTGAAAGTTTGTTTATTTTCTTGTCATTGTTCTCTAAATTTGTCTTTAACTACCATGTCATCAGCGCAAACAGCGCAGCTAGTTTCATTACATTTTTTTCAATTGATGAGCGTCTGTGTCTTCCGTCCTTCTCCAACAAAGATTCTTGAAATATGCTTTTCATTTCCAAACGATTCTTGAGAAATGTTTTCGTTTCTGAAAGACAGACCGCAGGCGAATCAGTCTGTCCAACTGGGTCTGACGTACTATTTTTCTTCTAGATCTAGAACTAGAATACATAGAAGGGCCAGGTATCTTTATGTTAAGGAGAAACGCATCTGCATTAGAATGGTTTTGTGAATCACCTGTGGTCATGGTCCATCAGACGCGTTAGACGGTTATTAGTCGTTTGTACATGTATGTGGCCAGGAGTGTGTTCATGTACGGTTTTGTATTGATCGAGTGCCGCCGCCGCTGGGAGAAAGTGGCGACCACGGTTGTTGTGGCTTCTGTCTGCCCCTTTCATCCACGGCGCGATGAACCATGCATGGGATTCCGGAGTTCCTGCCCTTTTAGGCAAGTACTGACGGCGGTGCACACCACCAGTCAGTCTCCAACACGCGGCATCTCGCGGCGCTGATTTCTTTGTCGCCAAACACGTCGAGACTCCTCGGAGTGCTCTAGGCCGGCACGTGCACGCGTTCTTCGTCTCCTGTTGCCCGGCCCGATTTCGAGTCACCTGAACGATCACAGGCAATCGGCATGCAGTAGAGGACCTTCCTCCGTGGTCGGACCTCCTCCTGGGCCGGATCGCCCAGCTTCTGCCGTTCTTGGCACTCGGCCGTACTGCGCCACCACTCGACCGAGGAGCGCGATCGATGAAGGAAGACGCCGCCATTGCTGGCCAACCAAGCTTAATTTCGATCGGCAGCAGCGGTCGGGCAGGCCATTTCTGTCTACTCCGGCGGCGGCGGCGCTGCCGATGACGCTCGGCTTATTACCCCGAGACACCCACCGGAGCTTAATTCGCGCCTCCGTCGGCGAGGGAGCGGCTCGGCGGGGCTGCAAAGGACGCCCGCACATATCCCATCCGGTCGTTATTTCGAACAACGACCACCCCGGGGCCGCCCCTGTCGGACGAGTACCGCGCGCCATCACCTCCGCCGCTCGTTC
>LAPY01000803.1:56688-70585 GCA_000970635.1 Eragrostis tef
GATCAAGCTATAGCTTCACTTGCTACATGACTTTTGGTTTCTTGTTTACTTCAGACAAGTTGTGCTCCTTGGATAACAAGAGTTTATTTTATTCATCTAGTAATCTTGAGGCTGCACTTAAAAGCGGAGAACAGTCAGATATTGATGGAAAAGAATTGTTTGTGGAGTTAAAGCTCATTCGGGATTTGATTAAGGAATCTATGGGCCCTCTTGACATTCTAAAGTATTTGAAACAAGCTAGGATGTTTTCCTAATGCTGTTATTGCGTATCAAATTTTGTTAACTATTCCTGTAATTGTTCCATCCGCGGAAAGGATCAGCTCAGCCTCAGTTGGATTAATCGTACGCACGGTGAGATCTGAATGTTCTAGCGGTAATGGTATCCCAGTTTAGCGGCACATTGGTTGCAGGCGAGCAACTCCTGCGGCGCCTTGATGATGCAGATTCACGCGCGACGAGAGGCAGACATGCATTCCGGTGGAAAAGGCAAGAAGATGCAGCGGCCTACGAAGTGGAGTCCTATAACGCATGGTTAATGAAGGGTGCTGGTGCAGGGCCGGCAGGCATTGGCATCTTTATTATTGACAAGTCGCAGACTATATATACACAGTGCAAGCCCGGCTTCTTCAGCCAACCGAAGTACAAGCTGATTTGCACGCATCAGAGCATCAGACGGTTGAGTACCTACGAACGCATGGTTAATGAAGGGTGCTGGTGCAGGACCGGCAGGCATTGGCATCTTCATTATTGACAAGTCGCATACTTTATACACAGTGCAAGCCCGGCTTTTCAACCAACCGTAGTACAAGCTGATTTGCACGCATCAGCGCATCAGACGGTTTTGTCCTGCTAGTGGGTAAAAGTTGTCTAAGCAGAGTACAGTAGTTGCCATCTCGTGGTGTACTAGTAGCATGTGATTTCAATTTTGTGCTTCTTCATGCAGGGGGACATGCAGTGGGCGTGCTTCTTTCTTCGATTGAAACAAATCCATGAAGTCCAAAATGTGTACTAGTAGCATTGTGCCCGGAAGCGACCAATTTGACGCCTGATGAGTAGAACTAGGGCGTGTTCGTTTCCTCCTAAACTAAAGTTTAGTCCGGAGAATCTTCCTAATTAGAAATATTAAATGAAGTCTAATTACAAAACCTTTTTAGGAATGGATGATAATTTACGAGATCTATCTAATGAGCCTAATTAATCTATGTTTTGCTAGAGTGATGCTACAGTAACCATCGTCTAATCACGTCTTAATTACCCTCATTAGATTCGTCTCGCGATTTAGTCCTAGAATTTTGCAATTAGTTTTGTAATTAGACTTTATTTAATATCTTTAAATAAGAAAATTCTCCGCCCTAAACTTTAGTCCTAAACGAAACGAACACGCCCCTAGTCTCCCTGCCAGCCTATAAAATGAGGTCCAGTTCCCGACCACGTTCCCTACCCTCGGCTAGCTATACATGCATGCAAGCTTGCCCTCGTTAGCTAGATCCCCTTAAGTTACTTCCAGTTCTCCAGCGCGTCAGCCGCCGGGCATCAAATCAGCTAAGGTAGCTATTTCATGGATTCCTACTCCTCATTTCTGCTACTACAAGTGTAGACAGTACGCCTCGTTTAATTGTTTGTTAAAACTTCACACAATTACGTGATTCTACTTTGGCAGGATCGATGGACGGGGAGGACAACATGGTTTTGTGGACTTGCCACTTATGCCGGGTGCGTGTCCGCTCTACCCAGGCTGCCATTAACCGGCACCTCGCCAGTCACGCGGCGGAGGCGCAGCATGGAGGTGGTGGGCATGGCCGGGGCGGTGGGGGAGGTGCTGGACAAGACGGGGGTGGTGGTGGGCAAGGCGGAGCCGGGCATGGCAGAGGTGGTGGTGCTGCCCAGGGCTAGCTAGACGAGAGTTTGGGGATCGCGTGGTGTGTTTCTTTCATGTTTCCTGATCTGGTATTAGGCGTTGTGTCGTTTACACTTGTCCCTCGTTAGGTGTTCAATAATCCCCACGGCGATCGTGTGATGCATGTAGCATGTTGTGTCATTTGTGCTAGGTCCGTAATTTGGAGTAGCGTGATGCACTCTGAACTTCTGTTTTAATTATCAACCCATATTTGTTGTCGTGATGGTCCTAACTAGTGACCTCGTGTTCTCTGATATGAATGTCGCAGCAAGCTTTCCCTAATTTCGTAAACAAAATTCAGTGCGTGGCTTCTGTTCTGGAAACGAAATTTGAATTCAGAAAAATAAATTAGAAGATGGAGACGGAAGAAAATAGAGTTAATTTAGGCGCATGCATTGCTCGTTCTCGTGGACCTGAACTGGCTACCATTCGAGAGTAGGCCAGAGAGAAGCGCGCGATGGAAAAGAAGTCCGTCCCTGCTCTATCTCAAAGAGAAAACATCCGGCAGTTCTCTGTTTTGACCCCTGCTGCTGGCTCTCTGCTTGGTCCACGGTACCGAAAATATTTTGGATTTGGGGGGCTTGCTGAGGTGGGAAACGTGCCTCCAGGTCATGTGCAAACGTGCCTCCACACCATCTGTCAGGGCATGCCACCCTTGACGCGCATTCCGTTTCTCGCGCGTGGCAGGGCATTCCACCCTCGCGCGGGGCGCAGAGTAGCTCACAGAGCACTGAGCCGTGGCCGGCTACCTGCAAACCTCGCGCGCGAGGCCACCACGTCGGTCCACGCAGCCGCTCCTCAAGGTTCGGGTCGTTGGGCTAGCTAGTTCAAGGGGTGGTGCTAGCTGACGCTCTTCTCTCGCGAGGGGCCTGCATGCCGGCCGTTCGGGTCGTCCTTCCGGAACACGGGCGCGCGATTTCACGGGACCACGCTCCTTGATTTTTCAACAAATGACTACTCGACCAAGAAGAACGCGTGTCCAGGGAGAGCACGGGCTTGGCGTTGGAGAGCCATGCATGCATGGGAAAGTCCGTCGAGGATGGTGCGTACGTAGCGCATGGCAACAGCCGTGCAGATAGCGCTCGACGACGAGCCTCCCTGCACCTTGGAAAACAGATCGAGCAGCACGCCATGGCACCATGAAACCATCCATGGTGGATCTCAGCTTGGATCGAGTGATGCCGCAGTCCGCGAGCAGCTGCACGCCATGAACAGGCCGGCTCGACCCACAAACAGCATGCTGCCATCATGATCCACCAATTAATCTCTGCTCCGGCTACCATCTACTCGACCTTACCTGTTGTCACGAGTCTTTGCTGAAATTTTCCACGTCGAGCTGCTGCGGCTGCGGGGAAAAACGTGACCACCACGAGATCCAAAGAAATCCCAAACCGACGACGATATAGGCGCTCAAAAATTGTGAAACAATTTATGTGCGTGTTTAATGAGGATACAAAGAACCTTACAGAATTTCAGACCCCCTACGTGAGCTGTAGAGCGAGAAACAAAAAAAGTGAAGATGCCGCAGGGGTGGTCGCTGTTTCATTTGGCGACCGCACCCTGCCCAGCGCCCATGCCTCTCGCGGTCACTCGCGCCGGAACGTGACGCGCACTGTCTCGGATGTGCGGCATGGACGGAGGCAAATTTATTCACGGACGGTGGAATGCTACCGTACAGCGTTGAGGAACCAACACAGATCGATCGTATAACCCATTGAGACTGGCCTAATAACCTCTGTCACACGAAACCAACAGCACACAGACAGAATTATAAGTACTACTTTACATACATACGTACGTACGTACATACATATTGTCCTCTTCCTCTCTCGGTTTCTCAACTCCAAGTGACCAATTCACACCTACTAGGCTCCTTCTATAACGAGATCATGGCTTAGATTAGTATTGGTAACAATCACATAGATGCGTCTCTGAATCAAGCTTTATTCTTTCCACAGATAATCTGAGATCTTGCCATCAATGGATGAACCAATGATAGTGAGATCTGCCTTAACAACGCACTTCGATCCCACAAGATAGCCTTTTGACGGGTCCATCAGTGTCTCTAGTGGAATGAAATCGGGCCATCCCCAGCAAACATTTCGACCAAACACAAAGCGACCTGCCATTGCGACCAAATGAGAAGTGTAAGACCCTATGCAAAGCTTTTTCTCAGTAAAAGAATATCATAGACAAAAAAATCCCTAGGAAGTAAACTGATTTCATGATATTCCTAATAAATTGATTTCATGACATTCCTAATAAATTGATATCTGTCAACTGAACCTGGGCGGCTGTAGTTTTGCGCATGCTTTTGGTCCAGGATAGATAGGGTCAGCTCAATCATCATCCCAGACTCATGAGGAAGTTCCTTTGGGTCCACCATTTGGAGGTACAGGGAAAGTGAACGTGTGCTGCTTATATCTCCGAGAGGATGAACCTTGATGCGCCTGAGGAAGAATGAAACGATCTGTCATGATCATTCTGAACAATACCTAGCTAGTATGCCTAGCCACAATGAGCTAATGGCTCTAACACGACATGTTAAGTAAAACGACTAATGAGACATGCACGTTACCATTTTTGTCCACCAACGGTAAATACAGGAGAACGGGCCGAGTGCTTCAAGCCAAGGGTTGCTTTCAGGGTCCAGGTGATTTCTTTCAGGGTCCAACTGTATGTTACATTGATTAATTCCTTCTTCTTTAGGAAAAGGTTCTGAATTGCTGTGATAGACTTCTCAGGAAACACAGCAGGCTTCTTTTCAGAGGAAATGACTTCTACTTTTAATATCCGCACAGCAAAGGCACAGCTATCGTCAACCAGAAACTCACAAGATTTCAGTAATTCTTCGAGTGGAATCAAGCATTTTGTCCTTGAGAGCGTCTTCTTGACATGGAAACTGTAGCTATCTGCTCATAGGTAAATGGTGAAAATATTAGACAAACGCTCCTACGAATTTGTAAGCAACAAGCACAATATAACATGCTTCAAGCCCATTTAATTATTTTTTACAATATTTTTTTTACATCATTTGAATATGTTTCAGATGCTTTCATATACATCTATGCATTCAGTTGGAAATGCCAGGGAGAACTTGCATTTGATTTCAGCCACAAACTTGTGTGCATCCTTAACCAAAAAAAAAGGAGACACAGTGGAGTTGCTTTTGGTAAAAAAGAACGTTGCAATATGTGATCCTGCTGGAAAATAATAGTAATAATAATAATAATAATAATAATTACCTTCACGTGCACTATACATTCTGGTCGAATGATTGAAAACAGAAAGCTCGAACTCTGTATTTATCGCGTCCTCTGGGTTCAAGTTGCTTCGGATTACACAAAGCGAAAGAGCAACATACGGAATTGTGTCACATGACTGTTTATGCATTGGGGTCACATACAGGCACCTGGTAATGAATTAAAACCAGTAATGAATTAAAACCAGAAGACCATCTCAGATTATAATTCAAGACTATAAACTAAGTAAACAAATCATCTTAATATATGATGGACAGTACTCTTGCCGGCTAGAGGCAGGAAACAAATGACCATTATAGGGACTGCTTATTACTTCACTGGAACATGATTTCAGACTATTTCTAGTTAATCAATATTGTCAATAGACAAGTATTTTATCTCCAAAACAAACTAAATTATATTTTGACTGATGCTTTGCTTGATATGGGTTTGTTTTGAATTAGGATGCATACCATTTATATCCACAGCAGAGGAAATAATCTGAGAGGGCAAAGGTAGCTCCCCTCTCAAGTAGAGCCGAGAAGCCACATATTTTCCACACGAAAGTTGGATCATGAGTCTTCGTCAGCAGCAAACAAGCTGAAATTAATACAAGGGCAATAACTCAAAATTACAGAAGATAGATAAAAGTACGATGTGTGCTATGTTTAGGTCTGTGTTTTAGCTAATCCAAAAAAAATACATAAACAGAAAATTCATCTAATGGTAACAGAATTAAGCATAATAGTTCTGCATACAGAGAAAATTGCATTATATTTAACTTCCAATTAGCTGAATGAAAATAGAAAACACATTTATTTGTGATCATCTGTAGTCAGAATCGACAGGCAGTAGCTGTACTCCTATTTGTATAAGAAATCGTCCTAATTTCATCTCAGTTGTGCCCGCAAAAGGAACGACCTGAATCTAAAACAGAAATCGATCAACACCACCGAAAAGGTGGCAAAACAACGTCCTGGCGCAACAATTCAATCAACAACCAACAAAATTTCTCCTCGCAAAAAAGAAAAAACCAACAAAATTTCGAGAAGAGCAAGAAAATTCTTACAGGCATCAGAAACGGATGAGTCCCCTGCATCTGTAACCCTTCCTCTTTTCGGGATTCCGCTGCAAGCATTCCCCATATTTTCACTCCACCTCTTCCTCGGAATCAACTGAAAGAGAGATCAGTTATCATGCCAGCCAGAAGTACATAATGCAAAGTTACATAGCTGAAAGAATCGTGCTCCTTGAGAAAGAAGAAGAAGAAGAAGAAGTTAAAAACAGCGAAACTTTCAGGCAAACAATTGCCACGGAAACATGAGGTAGGATGTAAAGGCCACTCCACGGGTCGACTGAACTCAGTCTCTCGAAGAATGGAAAAAACGACCCCTCTCAACTCTCATAACAAGAAAGGGAAATTCCTCTAAAAAAGAAAGAAAAATTCCTGAGATGTTCAAACACTTTCCTTTACCCCATCCTCTCACTGCAACAAACCAACACCGGAGTACATTTACGCCAACACCAGTAAACCACAACTAGCAACATTTTTTCATATGGATTGGATGAAGAGACGACCAAAACGAGATGGAAGCTTACCTCGCAATGCCTTCCGGCGGTGGTGGCTTTGAGCAAAGGCTCTAGGCGGCTGGGCGCAAAGGGGAAGGAAGGGGTTTTATCAGTGGAGGTTTGGCATTGCGAGGGCAGGGGTATCTGCTGCCTTTGGCCCTTTGCCACCGGGAGGACTGGAGGCCTCTCTTCCGAGGAGAGAGGGGTAAAGATGACATTTTGATGAGAATTATTGTACCTTTGGGACAGGTGTCAAACAAAATGCCGCTGAGATGAAATACGAGTGGCCAAGAACTATCATCCCACTGTTGTACTAGCACAAGCCGAATCAAGGCCTCAAGGCAAGCTGTACCGCAACATCGATCATAGCTTCACAATCACAAAGAGCAACCGGGATGCGTGGGCTAACTTTGCTTCATGCACTGCACTACCACACTCGCATGCTATGTTCAGTCATCATCAGGCTAGGCCGCTAGAAAGCCTAGAATTCACTCACCTCTTCGCAGCTGCGTGTAGGTTTGGACCGTCGGCGGGTCATCAAAATCTCAATCACCTCTTTGGTGTATCTCAATGCACAGCACCATGTGGACACGCTTTCATTCGTCCTCTCTTTTCACAACACTAGTACTAGAGATAAGCTGGGCGGTGCCGTGTGATTTCTCATTTCCTATTTTCGGAACAAAGGGGGCAATAATGTTGATGTATTGGAATCATGTCATACTACCTTTGTCTTTTATAGGGCCCGCATGATCATCTAGGCATATCACTTCAGCACAGGCCTTGATCTCTCTTTTTAGCCTTGCACGCTGCCCAGCTTGTGAGCCGTACATCATGATTTTTTGTCATCATTGTGCTCAAGGAATTCGAAATGTTTGTATGTTAGAATTATGTTTTTCAATAGAATTGGCAGCATTTTTCTAGACCCATGAACATTACACAACTAACACAATATTCTCGGGGAACCAAGAATGTAATAATCACGTATCAATTCAGACTAATTGTAATCACTAGTTGAAAGAATCCACGGATGCTTTCGCCAGAACCCAGATCCCATGTCAACGTGGTCCACTTTCACAGCCCACCCTTCTCTTCTTGTGGAATTCTCGCTGCCCTCCATATTTGCAAGTTCTTCAACCTGCAGATATTTGCGATGGGACCATTTAAATGACGAGACTGGGAAAAATGGGAGCACTTTGAAGTCGTCTTTTGCTAATTTTCATTTTAATCGTTGTGATGCAAACACAATGTTTTAAGAACTTGTTTGCAACCAATTGGGAACTATGAATTCAAAGACCTATACCAATGACAGGGAACTATGAATAGGCCAAACAAAGCCAGAACTTCAAGTCAGCATAGTGAACATAAAAGTTGCTTCCATATTTCTCAACTATTGGTAAATGTTGTTAAGCTAAATCACCCTTCTGCATTATTACATCAGTGCAGACACAGCATAAACAACACAACAACAGTAAGATTACCTTTTGCCGGTAAATGCATGAACCCTTCCGGAACATCGCAGGCTCATTGTTGTAGTTCATTTGAAATTGCTGAAAAAGCAATTCGTTCTTGTCTTTTGATAATGTTCCCTGTGAAGAAAACTGAAGTGTTAGAGAACACATATAAGCATGGAAGTAAAGCAAGATTGAGGAAAAATATATTTTAATTGCGAAAATGATGAAAGAGAACCTTCAATATCTCATGAGCTTCCTTTTCGCCTTTTCCGGATTTCACTAACATCCAAAAGCATGTATTGTATTGGTTGCCAGTGTGACCTGAAATTTAGCAGATGTAATGAGTCAGTTCATGTTTATGTTCTTGTCGCTTATTATTATAAATGATGGAACAGCTAAGTCCTTGCAGTAAGATCTTGTCAAAAAAAAAAGGACATGGACATCAACCAGCATATATCACAGCATATGGCTGTGCATGCTTTGAATCTTAGTGCTTTCAAGCACTACAGATGAATAAATGAATCCAGAGTAAGTTGTGCTTCTCTTTCAGGAAGAGTAACTTACATTCTGCTTGCCTCCATGACAAGTATTCACATAAGATCTTTAGTTTTGGATAACACCGAGCTTCTGCGTCAAAGCGTGGGGGCTGCATTAATTCCTTATGGGGAAAAAACTCTTTCCATTTCATCATGTAAAGAGAAGTGAAATATGATGAAAATGAGGAGAGGAGTAAGCTGCAAGAAAAGTTAGCGTGATTTATTATTCAAAGGATTGACCATTTAAAATCATGAATACCATATAAATGCATAACGATGATAACTACCTCTCCCGTCTCTGATATAATTCAGTCTTCTCATGCAACACAAAGCTGCACCAACAACAATACAATAACAATGATCACACCATAAGTAATGTTTGTCTTAAACTTTCAGATAACTTCAGCACATCAGAATGGAACATCCAAAACACAGATTTTGTTTTCTCCCCTACAAGAATAGCATTTAAAGAGGCACGCCATACCTATACTCATTGCCAAAACCATAGCCAAAGGCAATGTCAGGGTATTGCTCCATCATCGAGGAAGCAGTCGCATTCATTAACCTTAGAGCAGCAGCATCATTTGGCTTCTCAAATGAATGAATTGTTGAAAATCTGAGGAAAATTTTGAATTCAGCATGTTAAATAAGGCAGTATAGCTTTCCAACTGAGAATGCAATATGCTTTTTGAATATAAATAAAAAGAAACAAGACGTCCTCACTGATCAAATTGGCAGGCATTGATACAAACAACAATCCAGTTACAAGGCGGAAGGATGTGGTTGATGTCAAACTTCTTCAAAAACTCGTCCCGACATTTTCCTTTTCCCAAACATACTAGTTAGGTCAATGCTATATGCATTGATAGCTCTAGCTGGAGTTGAAAGGATGCTAAAACTCAAGTGACTCAAACTGACCTTTTCGAAGTATGTGCTGATGATTTTGCCAAAATTCGGGCCCTATGATATCAACATGCTCCACTGTAAGCATCAATCGTGCTCTTTTTATATGATCCCCATAATCATCAGTCTTCACAATTGTTTCTACCTATAATTATTTGCAAAACATCAACAACAAAAAAGCTGTTTTTATGCTTGAATTGTAGCATTACCTTCTCTCGGTAAACACTGGACCCTTTTCGGAACATAGCTGGTTCATCATCATAGTTGGTTTGGAATTGATGAGCAAGCAACTCATTCTTGTCTTTTGCAAATGTTCCCTAAAAGAACAGGAGAAGGATGCAATACAGGAATTATAACAATGCAAAAAAAAAAGTGTATCTCAAACTCTAGAAAATTTATGCTACCTTCAGCGCTTGTTGAGCCTCTTGTTCACTTTTCCCAGATTTCACCAACATCCAGAAGCAGGTATTGTATTGATTATTTATATGACCTGAAATGCAGAAACAAGAAACATGTACATAAGTCAACTAAGATGTTATTTGTCAATTCCCATGCATATATAGATTGTACTACATCTTTCTGTTTTATAAGTTGCTAAAGCTTCATAGTTTTTACAACTTTGGTAGATGTGATGTAGTAATTTCCTTGTAGGATATCAGTGAAAAATTTGCACCATGTCTCATTGGTTATAGAGGAAAAGTTCGTTTATAGTTCCAGTTGCTTACAGTCCACTTGCCTCCATGCCAAATAATCACGAATAGTCTTGACATTTGGATAGCACACAGCTCGTGCATCAAAATATGGTGGCTCCTTCAACTCTTTGTTAGGAAAGAAATCTTTCCACTTCGTCACGTACACAGAAGTGAAGTAAGATACACATAGTGAGAGGATTTTGCTGCAATGATTGGTAGAGAAGTTAATATCATGTACCGCGAACGATTGATCATAGGACCGAAACAAGAGGCAATTTGCACAAATCAGCATTCCAAAGATCAGCGAAGAAGTCGGCTACCTTTCTCGTCTGTGATAGAATTCAGTTTCCTCTCTGAAAACAAAACTGCAAAGTAAACATGAATATGAGAAATTTACTGTTGAGGAACAGGTAAAACAATATGTGCAAGAACATTTAATTTAGCCAAAGAAGTGAATAGTGCAGTTCATTTAAAAATAAAAAATGTCACAATGGAATTTTCATGAGAGATTCTTTTCACAGTAGAACACTGATAATGTCACAATAGAATTTTCATGAGACGATGGTGTACCTGTACTCATCACTAACACCATAAGCAAACACTATGTCAGGGAATTTCTCAAGCATAGCAGTGGCACAAGCGTTCATCAATCTTAGAGCATTTTGGTCGTTTGGTTTCTCAAAGGCATGTATCTTCGAGAATCTACAGACGAGAAACTGAAATTAGTGGATGCAAAGAAAAATATCCCACTCTAACTTATAAGCAAGGTCCATTGACATGGATCAAGGAAAGCTAGAGACTCAATTGACATGGCCTCCTGCTCGCTCCAGCTGTATGCAGACTACTAGTATGAGTATCCATGCTTAAGTGAAGCAGTATATAGCTCACAGAGTGCAAATCAAAGCGAAAACAAACAAACAACAGAAAGAGACTATTCAACAACAATACCGGAAACAACAACCTACATACGCTTTAATCACTGCATAGCTGTGGAAACAATAATATATAAATCACTTTCTTAATTGTGCAAGTGTACCTGTGGAAGTGGCAGCCGTCGATGCGGACGACGATCCAGTTGGAGGGCGGGAGGCGGCGGTCGAACTCGAATTCCCTCTTCACGTATTCATACTCGCTGTTAGCCATCACTCCCTCCCCCAATGCACAACCAGGCGCCCGGTCCTGAAGCTCCGCGGTAGAGAAGGCGGCGCGGCGCAAACCACGAGGAAGACGACGATTGACGAGAGATCGAGCACTCGGCGAGTACCCCACTAAGATTCGGGGTCCCGCGAGAGATAACTAGCGCGGAAGCGAGGAGCGGCGGCGGTGCCAAATTGGCAGGCATTGATACAAACAACAATCCAGTTACAAGGCGGAAGGATGTGGTTGATGTCAAACTTCTTCAAAAACCCGTGCCGACATTTTCCTTTTCCCAAACATACTAGTTAGGTCAATGCTATATGCATTGATAGCTCTAGCTGGAGTTGAAAGGATGCTAAAACTCAAGTGACTCAAACTGACCTTCTCGAAGTATGTGCTGATGATTTTGCCAAAATTCGGGCCCTATGATATCAACATGCTCCACTGTAAGCATCAATCGTGCTCTTTTTATATGATCCCCATAATCATCAGTCTTCACAATTGTTTCTACCTATAATTATTTGCAAAACATCAACAACAAAAAAGCTGTTTTTATGCTTGAATTGTAGCATTACCTTCTCTCGGTAAACACTGGACCCTTTTCGGAACATAGCTGGTTCATCATCATAGTTGGTTTGGAATTGATGAGCAAGCAACTCATTCTTGTCTTTTGCAAATGTTCCCTAAAAGAACAGGAGAAGGATGCAATACAGGAATTATAACAATGCAAAAAAAAAGTGTATCTCAAACTCTAGAAAATTTATGCTACCTTCAGCGCTTGTTGAGCCTCTTGTTCACTTTTCCCAGATTTCACCAACATCCAGAAGCAGGTATTGTATTGATTATTTATATGACCTGAAATGCAGAAACAAGAAACATGTACATAAGTCAACTAAGATGTTATTTGTCAATTCCCATGCATATATAGATTGTACTACATCTTTCTGTTTTATAAGTTGCTAAAGCTTCATAGTTTTTACAACTTTGGTAGATGTGATGTAGTAATTTCCTTGTAGGATATCAGTGAAAAATTTGCACCATGTCTCATTGGTTATAGAGGAAAAGTTTGTTTATCGTTCCAGTTGCTTACAGTCTACTTGCCTCCATGCCAAATAATCACGAATAGTCTTGAAATTTGGATAGCACACAGCTCGTGCATCAAAATATGGTGGCTCCTTCAACTCTTTGTTAGGAAAGAAATCTTTCCACTTCGTCACGTACACAGAAGTGAAGTAAGATACACATAGTGAGAGGATTTTGCTGCAATGATTGGTAGAGAAGTTAATATCATGTACCGCGAACGATTGATCATAGGACCGAAACAAGAGGCAATTTGCACAAATCAGCATTCCAAAGATCAGCGAAGAAGTCGGCTACCTTTCTCGTCTGTGATAGAATTCAGTTTCCTCTCTGAAAACAAAACTGCAAAGTAAACATGAATATGAGAAATTTACTGTTGAGGAACAGGTAAAACAATATGTGCAAGAACATTTAATTTAGCCAAAGAAGTGAATAGTGCAGTTCATTTAAAAATAAAAAATGTCACAATGGAATTTTCATGAGAGATTCTTTTCACAGTAGAACACTGATAATGTCACAATAGAATTTTCATGAGACGATGGTGTACCTGTACTCATCACTAACACCATAAGCAAACACTATGTCAGGGAATTTCTCAAGCATAGCAGTGGCACAAGCGTTCATCAATCTTAGAGCATTTTGGTCGTTTGGTTTCTCAAAGGCATGTATCTTCGAGAATCTACAGACGAGAAACTGAAATTAGTGGATGCAAAGAAAAATATCCCACTCTAACTTATAAGCAAGGTCCATTGACATGGATCAAGGAAAGCTAGAGACTCAATTGACATGGCCTCCTGCTCGCTCCAGCTGTATGCAGACTACTAGTATGAGTATCCATGCTTAAGTGAAGCAGTATATAGCTCACAGTGCAAATCAAAGCGAAAACAAACAACCAACGGAAAGAGACTATTCAACAACAATACCGGAAACAACAACCTATATACGCTTTAATCACTGCATAGCTGTGGAAACAATAATATATAAATCACTTTCTTAATTGTGCAAGTGTACCTGTGGAAGTGGCAGCCGTCGATGCGGACGACGATCCAGTTGGAGGGCGGGAGGCGGCGGTCGAACTCGAATTCCCTCTTCACGTATTCATACTCGCTGTTAGCCATCACTCCCTCCCCCAATGCACAACCAGGCGCCCGGTCCTGAAGCTCCGCGGTAGAGAAGGCGGCGCGGCGCAAACCACGAGGAAGACGACGATTGACGAGAGATCGAGCACTCGGCGAGTACCCCACTAAGATTCGGGGTCCCGCGAGAGATAACTAGCGCGGAAGCGAGGAGCGGCGGCGGTGCCGGCGTCAGTGCGCGCGGCGCGTGGACGGATGCCGTGTGCGCGGGATGGCGGGCGGTGGGAAGCGGCGCGACGCGCTACGGCGGCGAG
>LAPY01000803.1:95275-109215 GCA_000970635.1 Eragrostis tef
GTTTCAGGAAAGGGGCCGTGGGGAGCGAGGGGCGGCGGCTGAGGTGGTGGCCGCGGCGGGACAGGAGGAGGGCAAGGTGGGTGATGGGGAAGCCGAGGAAGCGGATGAGAAAGCGGCAGGGGCCGCGGAGGAGGAGAAGAATGAGCCCTACGCTGTGCCGACTACCGGCGCCTTCTACATGCACGACGACCGTTTCCAGGAGGCCCGAGGCCGTGGCCGTGGCCGTGGGCGCCAAAGGTTTTGAGTCTCTTCTCATCTTCTGTTTCTTTTGCGTTTCCTGTTGTTACTCCATGAGCAATTCGAGGATAGGAATATGTATCTACTTGTTTGTTGTATACTTGCATTGTTGGTCTAGTTTAGGTGCAGCTAACTGCAGCATGAGGGGATCCCGATCTCAGTTCGTTCCATCTGAGTTTTTGTGAAATACTTTGTTGACTAATGACTAACTCTGTGAAGATGTTAAAATATCCAGACTAACTCTGTGAAGATGTTAATGAAATCACTTGATCAATTTGATTCGTCTATTTGACATTCATTTTTCTCTTGAGGTGTAAACGGTTAGGGTACACATTGTGACATGTGCTGAGAGTGATGCATGCAGGCACGGCATGCGCATGCACATCCGCTCTTTTTTTTTCATGAAAGAGTGACCCTGAATTAGTATGAAAACGGAAAAAACAGACACGGCATAATTAACAAGCTAAACATGAAGCTTGGGCACCTTTTAATATGTGATGCCAACCCAACGGAAATATGGATTCCATCATGAGTGACTAAACGACAACATTTCCATATTATAACAGCTATACTAAAGCTCTTAGCACAAAAATTAAAATGCATGCAAATGGCAACAAGATGGAATGAAGGATACTTTATGGGAAACCTAGAAAACTGTTTCGTGAAGAGTTAGAATGAAATCAACATGAAATTAGTTATGCTCAGTGATACTTAGTTGGGTCTAGTTGACCTACAGGATGTTGGTTGGTGGACTGTACATATTGCATGTGTTGTTACTCTTTCTTAAATTGTATTGAGTAAATTATAGCATTCTTCTTTCAAAGTGCCAACCAGTACTGTGTCCTGAGCAGTGGCGGAGCATGGGCAATTAACAAGACAGAACCAAGTGTGCAAATTATTTAGAGATTTAATCAACAAATTATTCTAGAGCTAAGTTTTCTAATGCAAATGCAATGTATGATGCTCAAACAATGAAGAGCTAGAACTTTGATTTGTATTTGCATTAGTGTTCTACCGTTATATCTAGAAATTTATATTTAGTTCTTGATCGCAAAAGCTCGACGCCATGATAGATTATGAGGTTTTGAATCTTTCTCGTAATTGGCTTCTGAGTTGGTGTCTAATGTTTCCATATCGTCCAATAGGAGATTTCTGAACAATAGAAATTTGTGGAATCCCAAAGAGGAGGAAGCCTGGGTCCATGACAGATTTGATGAGATGAATTTACACGATATTCATGGTGATCATGTAAGTTTTACTTCCTATAAAAAATACTGGTAACTATTATTTTTTGTATCAATGCATGTTCTGTAACCAAGTTACTGTTCCTCAACTGCATTTTTAGACAAAAAGAAAGCAGGGAGGTCGCTTGAGGGGGCGCGATGGTGGTCCTGGTGGTAGAACTCGTGGGATTAGCCGTGGCAGTTTCAGAGGCAACAGATCTCGAGCACACTATCAGGATGGTAGCAAGAACTACCGCTATGTTCCAAAGGAACCTCATGCATACCAGGATAATAATACCAAGAATGCTCAAGGCAATTCTTACCATGATAATACCAAGAACGCTCAACGTGCCTTGTACAATAACGGGAAGAACAGAGTTCCAAAGCTGTCTCATGCTCACTATGATAATGTCAAGAACTATGACACCGTTGCGAAAGAATCTCGCACTCACTATAGTGATGCTAAAAGTCAAAAGAATGCACCAAGAGTCGGGCGAGGAAGAGTCTCTAAACGCTACCAACCACGTGGGAAGGTTGCCACTGAGATTTCTTCGGTGCAAAATAATGAGTGAGTGCAAGGTTCCTTGTTATGTGGTCTATATAAGCACCTTTCTTATTTACTTATGATATGCAGAACTAATAGAATTGTTTTTACTTTGTTGATTGTTTCAGATCTCAGAATGAAAATGCTTCATCAAATGCAAACTTGGGAATACACAAGTCTCAATCTTCAAATTCACGGCCTGAACAAGTTATTCCAGTTAAGCAAACAGTTGCATCAAACTTGAATTCAGCTTCACCACCCTTCTACCCTTCTAGGTCGTTCCATCAGGAATATCCACATAGTCAGTTAGGGACTGGACAACCTAATAGTACTAGCAGGTCCCTCTCATCCTCCATGGGTATGGAGCATGTTTCTCCAACCCCGCAATATGGCAACCTATTGGGAGGGAAGGCCTTTTTACCAGTTGGGCGTGCTGAAGTTGCTGTGAAGGGAATGAATGGTCCTGCATTGAATTCATCTGCTTCATCACCAAGCGGTCCATTTTCCGCAGCAACTAATCAAGTCACTAGAGACTATGTCCAGTCCTCACATCCAATCGCAAGTTCAGTTAAATCGTCTGCGCAATCCATACCAAGAACGCTCAACGTGCCTTGTACAATAACGGGAAGAACAGAGTTCCAAAGCTGTCTCATGCTCACTATGATAATGTCAAGAACTATGACACCGTTGCGAAAGAATCTCGCACTCACTATAGTGATGCTAAAAGTCAAAAGAATGCACCAAGAGTCGGGCGAGGAAGAGTCTCTAAACGCTACCAACCACGTGGGAAGGTTGCCACTGAGATTTCTTCGGTGCAAAATAATGAGTGAGTGCAAGGTTCCTTGTTATGTGGTCTATATAAGCACCTTTCTTATTTACTTATGATATGCAGAACTAATAGAATTGTTTTTACTTTGTTGATTGTTTCAGATCTCAGAATGAAAATGCTTCATCAAATGCAAACTTGGGAATAGACAAGTCTCAATCTTCAAATTCACGGCCTGAACAAGTTATTCCAGTTAAGCAAACAGTTGCATCAAACTTGAATTCAGCTTCACCACCCTTCTACCCTTCTAGGTCGTTCCATCAGGAATATCCACATAGTCAGTTAGGGACTGGACAACCTAATAGTACTAGCAGGTCCCTCTCATCCTCCATGGGTATGGAGCATGTTTCTCCAACCCCGCAATATGGCAACCTATTGGGAGGGAAGGCCTTTTTACCAGTTGGGCGTGCTGAAGTTGCTGTGAAGGGAATGAATAGTCCTGCATTGAATTCATCTGCATCATCACCAAACGGTCCGTTTTCCGCAGCAACTAATCAGGTCACTAGAGACTATGTCCAGTCCTCACATCCAATCGCAAGTTCAGTTAAATCGTCTGCGCAATCCGCACCAAGGATGCCTGCCCAGATGTTTGGTGCACGATTTGGTGGTAGCAATAAAGTGCCATCTTCAGTACAACCTGCACCAACAATTGTGAGTGAAGATACGGAAATTACTTCTCCTGGTGGATCAATCAAACTTGATGCTCGATTGTCAATAAAGGGACGGCCTGGTGACCAGGGAGAAGAGCATGCTTCATATCTCTATGGTGGATCTCATGCTCTTGGGGCTACAGGAGCAATGGGCCTTACAGGTGAACAAGGTTTCCATGGCACCCCGGCACTGTTGCCAGGTTTGTATTGCCATTAGTGGAATAGCAATAGCAATTTAATAACATGAATGCTACATCCTACCATGGCTTGGGGCAAGATATATTAACTATCTAAAAGATCTTAGTATCTTGTCAACTGATTCTAACTAGCTAATATGAGGTACATGCTTTTGTGGATTATGAGGGAAGGGATTGGTAGAGATGTAAATCAAAGTTAGTCTTTACTAATTGTCTATATCTGTCAAGCATATCAACAAGATTATAATACTGAGTTAAAAAAGGGTGGTGCTACAGTCCAGTGAAGTGACTGAACTGATTTTAGTCCAGGGCCGAGCTAAATAAAACATTTACCATTATAATATTTGGATATCATTCCTTTTCTAAAATCCAAAAGAAAGACTCAGTGATTTACTGTTATGATGCTTTCGAGGTTAGGTAAACAGGCACTAACATTGAGATTGTGCATGCGCCAGCACTGTTATTATTCAGCTGCTTACTATCTCTCCATTATTGGATTAATTCTTCGCTTGTGTGAATCTGACTTTCAAAAGTTTTTTTCTCTTTACAGTTATGCAGTTTGGAAGTCAACGTCCAGGTGGACCTGGTGTTCCTTCGATTGGTATGGCGCTACCAGGTTTTGTGTCTCCACAACAACTTGGTCTTAGCAATTCTGAGATGACTTGGTAAGGATTTGCATTTTTGCTTTGTTTCTGGCGCACTTTGGAATGGAACCATACTTCATGCAGAAGTTAGCATGATGTGAAATATTTTTTTTGTCCTGAACCGCACTGAATTATTATAACTATACAACATTGTGACGATGATAAATCGATCTTGATGTTGCATAGTCATGTACTACTGCACATACTGGCACAAAATTTGTGCATCGATTGTCAGTTGCATGTAACACTCTGGTATTCCTAACTGGATTGAACCTAATATTTTTAGTTGTATTTTCCTGAAATTAGGTTACCAATGCTGACTGGTGCCTCTGGAGCTATAGGAGGACCTTACGGTTCACCTTATATAGCTTTAGATGGGAGCTATTACTCAGGGTCATCTCAACAAGCATCTTCATCAGTTTCTCTTAGGTACGTCTTATGCGAATATGAAGTACAATGCAAGATCTTGGAATTCATCTTCCTTTTTGCGACAGAAGGCTGGTGTATTATTTGCTGTTTCATCTTGTTTTTGCTCTATGCAGAGAACCTAGTGCAAGTAATGTGTCTTCTCCGTTGAAGTCCCAAAAAGGCACAGGTAAAACATCTAGGTTCCTTTTATTTTTGTCTGCTTAACCAGTATTTAGTTTAAAGCATCAAAGTTTTTTTTTTGCTTCAGTTGTTCCTTAAAAGTTTTTGACCCCCAAGTGATGAACTCAGCCAACGCCAAAATAAACCTCGTCGGTATGTTAAAATATGTGATATGCTGAATATATGCTTTCTGCGTTAATACTATGTGGTGACATCATTTATTTTTTTATACAGATACTCGGAGATGAACTTTGGACAATGAGCATAGTGATGATGTAGTTACCGGGGACTCATTTGTCAGCTTTGGGTCTGAGTAAGACTTGTGGACCTTTAGGCCTTCTGAGTCCTTGCAACATTTCACTGCCAGATGTCTAGCACTTTGGGTTAACTTGTAGCCCAAAATCCGCCAGGTATGTATATTCTTCTCCGATTCCAGTCTGCGGATGTATTCAGTGACTCTTGGAATTTTAGTTGTGTATCCTAATGCAAGTGTATTCTTGCCCTGTTACTCAAGATTGTTTTGCTTGTCTCGGTGTTGGTTGTGTCACAGAATCTGACAAACTTATTGCACATGTGCAGGGCTGGCAGCTGAAGGTGTTCGAATCCTCACTATGGTCGTTTGCTGTGATTATTATGATGGGCTGGTGTTATTACATCATTAGGTAAAGCTGTCGATGTATCACAAGCTTAAATCCTTGTCCTTATTGTGCAATGAATGTTCTGACTCTGGTGCCTTACATTGCTAGGTGAATTTTACATGGTGCTCTATGTTACCTTGCCTTTGAGCGTCGCATTGCGTATAGTCATAAGCATTGATGGTTGTGATGGAAATTACGAGATATCTACAGTCTGTAAAGCTCGTATCTCATGCTAGTGTACTGGGTATTGGTTTTCACATGTGGTGTTCAGCTAGCTGACTTGCCTCTCTTTGTTTATGAATCTTGTATCTGATCCACGGTTTTAGCGATGTTGTTCACCACAATAATTCAGAGATGTGCACACATCCATTGTCTATACGCTAGTTTATTGGATTAACTGCGGTCATTCGCGTCGCAATTATGCGGAGCAAACAGCGCTGTGCCGTATCTGCTAGTACACCAAGTTCCCAGTTGTGTTGGGTGTACAGTAGCGTCACGTGCCCCGTTGATCCAACAAGAGTTGTGCCGCTGGTCCAGTGGCCGTTCCTTTACGTTCCATTGTTTGCTAATCCTCCACCAATGCATTGTTTCGTTACGCTATCGAGTCCCAAAGATCTATCCAGTCCAGCGCAAGAAACGTTATATAACTATTCTTAACTTATGAACCTTTAACAACCAGGCAGACGGCCTATTGGCAACATGGTCTTTCACTGGCATTATCATCACTTTTCAGAACCAATGATTGAGCTCTTTCCCAACACATTGTCATCTTGTGCATCTTCAGGTACAATTTACAGGCTATAATCAAGCAACTATGCTATTCCACTATCGTTAGCACATTGTCACATGGCGGGCTCGGCAACTTGCCCCATTGCCGAGCCAAAAACTCTGGTTTGCAACCCTCCAACTTAGCTGCAAATATAGCTGTCGTTAAACAAAAGAAACATGTAGTGATCTTTCGTTCGCAAGATGTCCCGATATGGTGTTTGAACAAGAGCCCCACTGAGCCACTACTGTTGGTACGTTCTGCTGGCGTACATTTGTAGTAGCAGCCTCGCTGATCCCTTGCAGCAGAAGTGGTGGCACCCCAACGGCAGCTGTACCACGCCTTCATTTACCCGGGGTAGAACAGCTAGATCTCATCCAATCCCGATGACAGAGAAGAGAACATTGGCTGCTCCTGCTCTTGCTCCTTTAAGAGACGTGCTTGTAGTAGTAACTCTCAGCCCTAGAGTAGACTCAGTAGAGAGAAACAGTATAGTGATGAGAGTGTGATAGAGAGAGAGAAACAGTCAAGTGAGCGTGATAGAGTTCAAGGGCAAGGCCATGAAGAGGCTGCGCATTGGCAAAGTCCTGGACTGCTTCGCCTTCTCCCTGTGCACGAGCACCTGCGTCTGCATTCGAGCGTTGGAAGACGAGGAGGAGGCCGCTGTCGAGAGGAAGGCGCTGGTGAGCGATCACCGGCAGCTGGATCAGGTTCTGAGGCTCAGGGATCTCGTCGATGGAACCAGAACGCTCGGCTTCCATTTAGAGCCCAAGGTATGTTTATAAGCTCCGTTCTTCACCGATAGGTGCCAATGTGCAATCGACGCCTTTATGCCTGAAATGTTTTTCTCATTCTTGGTCTGCTTGGTGCAGACGGTGGAGCTCAGGGTGTCCATGCACTGCTACGGGTGCGCCAGGAAAGTTCAGAAGCATATCTCCAAGATGGAAGGTATGAGAACATTTTGATGTTACATAGCAACGTCGAGTGTCCATTTTGATGCCAGACTAACTGAACTGAACCACCTTGCTTAGGATTTTTCTTTTTGGGGGTCAGACAACCAACTAGAGCCTCTTTTTGGGTAAGGGCTAATTAAGGAGCTGCCATTTTGTCCCTTGTTTCCCTGAGGTTGCCGTGTCTTCTATAGTTTGCATTGGATACCCAAATTTCTACCCACATTTTGAAGAGATCAACTTGCCATTGCCATACCATGACGGGGTAGCTATATATTTCGCGATGGCCAACTGAAAAACGTACGAATCGAGGCTTTATACGCATGTACGGCGATCATTTAGCCCGCTCTTTATGCATCAAACAGTATCTGTCTGTCCTGCCAGGCTACCATTGTCATGCCATGGACGTACTAGTAGTACTTTTGTATCGCCTGCCTGACGTTTCTTTGCTCCGACGCAACCACCTGAATCGGTTATTGCTTTTCGCTAAATACGGTCTCTAACAGCTTATCAGTATCTCAAACTGTGTAACTGTCCAATTACGTTATTCAGAAATCAGAATCACGGCCTGCATTTAAGATCGTATCATGAGGCTGCAGCCGTGATCCCTGTCAACCTGAAAACGATCCTGCTCCTGCTTATTGTGTATCCATATCTTCAGTAGTGCAGTAGTACACTTACTATCTTTAAGCTAAGCGATTGGCAGTAGCTAGAAAAAGACACATTTATTGAGCTGAAGAGCTTCCAGGAGCGATCTCATCGATCTTGGCAGACACTGCATAACACTCTTTCAAACAAGAGCATTTTAGACATCTACGGATGATGGCAGTATAGTACTATATCACTCGTATTTCCATGATTTTTTTTTTGCGAAAGGTGTTTCCATGAATTTTACCAGCACGAAGTCACAGGTCACCAGTTCTTGTCTCATCACCAATCACAGCACTCTGCGATCGAATATCGCGTGTCTCTACTTCCACGTACATGCCCCGGCCGTTGGTCGCCAGCCGCTTGGGGCCCGAAAGGCATTGGTCCTTACTGTAACACTGTAGCATTCTTCTCCAGAATTCCGCACATGCTTGTCCTGTCGCGTACATGTGCGTGTGGAATGCATGGTGCCAAACCAAGGCTGATCTGTTCTTTGTATTCAGGCTTTATCCGGGAAACAGTATCATGATCATGGAATTGGCAATTTTTTCAAGTCTTGTGTGGTGTTGGGCGCAGGCGTGACATCGTTCGAGGTGGATTTGGAGCGCAAGAAGGTGGTGGTGATGGGGGACGTGACGCCCTTCGAGGTGCTGCAGAGCGTCTCCAAGGTCGCCAAATTCGCGCAGCTGTGGATGGCCCCCAACTGACTGACTGGCCTGACTGATCATCGGCTTAGTTCTCAGACCTTTCTTCTGAAAAACGGGTCATCGCCTGAATGTAGATTCAGTCAGTTTTACGTGTCAATTGACCGTCCATAATTCAATGTGAATGACTGGAAACGTTCGATTCTGTTTTGACCATTGTAATCTGCGCTGTGTAGTTAGGAGTACTACGTGAGTCCCTAGCTCTTATCTGTGATTCATTGTACGTGAGTAGCACTTCTTCAGAACAGAGTTAATATATTAGCTGTACTCGCAGAACAGAGTTGATTCGTCCATATATATCCCAGGCGGGCACCCTTCATCGATAGTACTAACATCCATGGGAGGAAACGTGTTTGCACAGACAGAGTTCAGAGATTTGTTGTGTCTTGTGGAGTAGCGGGCTAGGAGTGAGAGGCACCAAGGAAAACTGTCATGGCAAAGGTGCCGAGGACAGTGGGAGTTGTATTAGACAGACGCCTGTCACAACGGAAGCATGGGATCGGGGTCCTCTGCGTTGATACTTACCGATTCAGAGAACACCTTTTGGGCATTAGCCTTCATCTGAACCGAGACAAGGGAAGATGAGGGATGTGACGGCTTCCCTTCACAGATGCGGATGAAGCACTCAGCACTTGCTTGCTGGAGCTGGAGGCCGGCGCGACTACCGCTTGCGAGCTTATCAATGGACGCCGCCTCGCCCGCGAGCGATGCAAGCTCGTGGCTCACGTCCTCGGCCGAGTCCGCAGCGACTCCTGCCCTCGGCCCGCGTGGCCGCGTGCTCGCACTTGCCGGAGACCGAAGCGACGCCCGTCTTCAGCCCGCATGCTCGCCGGAGACCGGCGCGACGCCTGGCAGGCCGGTTTGCAGGAGACTCGTCGGAGGCCGCCTCATCGCGCGCACACATTCACTGACTCTGAGGAAACCTCATCGCGCGCTCGCACATGACTCAATTGCAGTGTTTTAGAGGACAAAATCGACAAATTATTTGGCAAAACAATACTCGATACAAGTGTCCCCCAAAGATTTGATCTATTGCCACGTTAGCATACATCGTAGTTATTTACTCGCTAGTTAATCTGATCCTGCATACAACTATTATATACCCAGGTGGGAAAAACAAATCATTTTTTTTTTGCGGTGGAAAAACAAAACAATTGAGGATTCAGAACCCGACTCGCACACGGCTTCCTTGCCCAAGCTTCAGCTTCTGAACCCTACACATGAGCAGTTATCGTTCGATGCTCATCGTTCACATGTTCTCTTGATCGTCATCATCCTGTTAGGCTGCATTTCAGCAGCAGCTACATTCCCAACTTTCTTCAGGGCCTACCCTCCAGCAAAAATTGGAGCTACGCCGAAGCGCATTGAACTAAAAACCGCGCTTGCTTATGCACACTGCGCCACCCATATGTTTCAGTCATTGGCTTCTGAACGCATCACAAAGCTCGGAAATGCCATGGTAATGTCCCTGAAAAATTAGAAATAGAACTTATCATGATGAAGGAAAACACTTGGAACGAGGAGAATTCAAGCAACAAACGAAAATGTTTCTTTGGGGAGATGCACTACTCCACTTACTGCAAGTAGGGAAGTGACATGTTTCTCAGTGCCGATGGGTTCTTCTTGACAAATTCCTCCCATTCCCTGGGATCAATCTTGCCATCTCCATTTGAGTCTGCTTGACTGAATGTCTGCAGTCCAAAAGATGCAATGTCAGGGACGGTTGAATATATGTTTTTTGATTCGGAAGCTAGTAGTACTGGAGGAGAATCTACTACATACATTGTCGACGATCGCCTCGACGGTGCTATCCGAAAGACAAAGATCCGACTCGTCTAGAAGCGCCAAAACCATCTCCCTGAGCTATTTCAAAGAGAACAAAACGATCATCATCAGAACCAAGCTAATGCAGCGTGCGTGAAGTGGAGATTTTGAGTGGCAAAAGCGAAGAAGAGAATGATCACCTCTTCTTTCTCGATGTAACCTGTCCCCCTTAGATCATACAATCTGAAGGCAACTGCGTAGAGGAGAGGAGAAAGTCAAATGAAACATGTCAGTTTAATTTACTACTACTAGTTGCATGACAAGAAAGAAAAAAATGAACGAGCACACGAGGGTAGGCAGTTCTTACACGCTGTCTTTTCTGACGCGGGTGTTCTTGGGTGGAATACTCTGAGCGACCGCACGAACTCCCCAAAGTCGATCACGCCGTTCCGTTTGAGGTCGAACAGATCGAATACCTGTCGCAAAAACAACACGAGTCGAGTTTATGCTCGCTGCACCAGACACTTTCAAGTCTCCCTGAATGTGCGAGCAGGGAGGGGATGTGGAGGAGACAGACAGACACACTCACCCTGTCTGCGAAGAGGTTGGCTTGCTTGCTGTTCCGGAACAAGGCGAGCTGGAACTCCTCCTGAACATAAAGGATCCGATTCGTGAGTGAGACCAGAAACAGTCGGTGTCGTCGAATCGCGTGCCGCTATAATGGCCAAAGCATGATCCTTACCTTGTGAATGAGTCCGTCTTTGACGATGGAGAAGCTCATCTTCTTGTACAGCTCGTACAGCGCCTCCACCTCGTTCACCGTGACTGTCAAATTGAAGCAAACGCAATGTCAGCTTACAGAACAAGAGATGGTGAGGTAAATGTTGGTCAAGGATCGAGGACAGGGGGTGCTCTGGTCACATGATGTTTCGGACGCGAGCACGGCAGGGTCCTCGTGCCCCTGCGCGGGCTTGGCGAACTGCTTCGACGACGCGCAGCCCATGGATGATCGATCGATCGGCTGCAACGCACCAGCGCGCGACGCGAAGATGATGGGCTCAGAACGCAGTTCTGACGCCGAAACGACGCCCCTGCCGGCCACGAGAGATTTGTCCAGCCCAGCCACAAGGGAAAGATCGGCGTTCCAGACAGAATGTAAATAAGAGGTGATGAATGTTGGTGAAGAAGGACGGGACGGGAGGTCTGGCTCACATGAGGTTTCGGAGGCGAGCACGGCGGGGTCCTCCTCGTGCGGCCCCGGCGCGGGGGGCTTGGCGAACTGCTTGGACGACGCGCAGCCCATGGATGAATGGGTGATGGATCGATCGGCTGCAACGCTCTGGCGCGCGACAAGACGACGGACGCGGTGATGACAAGACCGAAGGCCGACGAGTGCCGGCACGATGCTCCTGACTGCAGCAGAGTCGGCTGCCGCCGGCCACGGGCGATTTGTCCTCTCGTCTCAGACAGAGTCCGAGACGATCCGACTCGCGATTTGATGAACGGCGACGCGGGCTGTCCCTCTCCTCTCCTCTGCCCGTGTCCTCTCTCTTCCTCTCACTCTGCACGCCGGCCTCTCTCTCCGGGGTCTGTCTCCTGGCTGGAGGAGTCGCGCGTCACTGCCCCGTCTTTTATGCTGCATACGCTCCCGTGCGGTGGTGCGGCGCGGAGTCAAAACGGCGACGCCGCGAAATCCCAAAAAGAAAGGTTGCTGTGCGCAGTTGGCTATACGTGGACCCCGGGCGCCGTCGGAGCTCGACAGGTGCGCCGGATCCGGACGACGACGACCTGTGCTCCTCCTCCACACGGACGGCAAGCCACCTGTGTGTAGAGTGTCCAGTCACCGCGGGGCGCGTGCCGGATATTTTGCCGGATTCCGGGCAGATTTTCACCGACTCCCGTCATCACGGAGATCCGGTGATGAGCTTTTTTGTTCGGTCACAGGAAGTTTGGCTGGTTGGTTGAAAAAGCAAGTTGGGACTTGGGAGCAGTTTTTTTTCTGGGCACCGATGGGTTGCAATCTAAGGGACGATTTTGAAACCTTGTACCTATACCCTGCATCGTCAAATCCGATCGGGACTTGCCGTGGAAACTGTACACTACGGCAGCTGTCGTTGAGACGAGCAGAGGGCCTACCCGATAAGACCACTGTAGTAGTCGGTGGTTGCCGGACAGTGTGGCGGTGGCGCGCGGCACTGTAGTAGTAGCAGCATCTCAGTTACTAGGAACAGAAGAAACGCCGACGCTGTGAGAGAGACCTGCGAGTTTGTGAAAGAGACGTGCGCAGTTGAAGAAGCCAGGCGTAAAAGCAGAGGATCAGTCAACTTATACGAGTCCAGTTGTCTTGATAGCTTAATGTTCCAGCCGAGCCGGCAGTATGAAAAATGATCACGTTGGCGTTCGGTTCGTCGCATCTGGCCGCCCGCTCTCGCTCCACGGACAGCTGCTCAGGACCGAACAGGCAACACAACAATGGGTGTGTGCATGACCGAAATCCCAAACAACTCGCCGTGCCGTTCCTCTCAAAAGGAACAGAGATCACCCCAGCGATCCTTGCCGGCAACAGCGCCGGTAGCCCAAGGATTCGCGTTTGCGCTCAGGATGAGCCGTGGCTGGAAAATGTCACCTAGCTGTCGCTGATAAGATTAGCTGGACCGCGACGCCAAGTTGGAGGACAGTGTGGTGTCGCTCTGCACTGCACTGCATCGCCACTGCACACGCACGCAAGTGCCACACAGGAAAGGGACACGCACCGCTCCAGACGCCGACTTGTTGCTCGTCCTTCACCCCAGGTACAGCGAACTCGTGCGATCGTTGCACTGCACAGGTGCCCAGTCCCCATCTCGCAAGGTCTGTCCACTCCTTTCTTCTCGCTCGCTGTCACGGTTTACTCGGTACTACAGAAAGTTGACACCGGCCGCTTTACTACCCGTTGACGCGTTAATAAGGCAATCCCAATTACGTTAGGATTTTGCTAATTCAAGCCACGCCGTTGCAAAGTCCTCTGCTCTGCTTTCTCGTGGAATATCTTCTTGTCCTTTCTTTCTTGCCGTGTGGCCGCACTCGCTCGACAAAATCAGCAGTTTTCTTGGGTACCAAGTGGCCGGATTGCGATTTTAAGGCACGGTTTGCCGCTTTGAGTGGGTTTAGCATTCTCTGTCAAATCGCGTTGATCCCGGCCGATCGGGACTAGCCGTGGGAACTGGACGTCAGCTCTCGTCAAGCTGCGGAGGAAAAAAGCGTGGATAAGAGCAAGGCCAATGCGAGACAATGTTCGGCCAGTTATGCGACAGCCAATAGCCCGAAGCTGCAACGCGTGGGCTTTTTCTGACTTCAAAACAGATGTGGGATCCGCATGCAAGAGAGAGGAGAGAGACATTAGCGGGCCCAACTACAGTCTTGGAGCTGGGGCGAGCTTGTCGCCGGCAGACGCGCCGATGCGAGAATCTTTCTGACATTTTTCTGACGTTTCTCTGATCAGTGTGGCGTTACGCCGAGGGTTGAACTTGCTCTAAAGACCGCGACGTCGGTGGTCGCCAGCGGCTGGGCGTGCCGTGCCAC
>LAPY01000803.1:122092-134089 GCA_000970635.1 Eragrostis tef
CACGCGCCGCCTCCCCGACGACGCGGTCCACCACCTCCGCCTCATTGCCCGCCCGGGATCCCCCGTACCTCCATCTCCGACGGCGTACCGTGTCGTCGTCGAATGCCTTGTCTCGGACCACGGCCGCCTCGCGGAGGCCGTCGAGGTCAAGGATGAGATGCTCGCCGCAGGGTTCGTCGGGCCGGATCCCAAGGTCTACAGCCTCCTCATGGCCGGCTTCGTAGGTGCTGGGGACGGAGCCAAAGCCGTGGAGCTGTACCAAGAACTGACAGACAAGGTGGGGGGCGAGCCAGTGCTTGATGGCATCGTGTACGGGAGCCTGATGAAGGCGTACTTCCTTATGGGAATGGAGGATAAAGCGATGGATTGTTACAACGAGGTGCTGGGTGCAGAATCAGAGGTGAGATTTAGGGTCGAGAGCTACAATGAGCTGGTCGATGCCCTCGGTCAGAATAGGAGGTTGGAGAATGCACTCAAGCTGTTCGACAGAATGCTTGGGGAGCATGATCCTCCACTGCGGGTCGCGGTTGATGTGAGAAGCTTCAGTGTGATGGTTGATGCTTATTGCGCTGCTGGGAGGTTTGAGGATGCAATTGCTGTGTTCAGAAGGATGGGGGAGTGGAAGGTTGAGCCGGACATACGAGCCTATAATAATCTGATTCGGCATTTGGGGACTAACCGGTTGCTACATGAGGTGGAGGTTCTCTTCAGTGAAATGTCTGAGTGTGGTGTTGCCGCGGACGTGGATACATATGTACTGCTCATGGAAGCATGTTTCAATGTTGATCGCATTGATGACGGTATCAGTTACTTTGACAAAATGGCTGAATTGGAGTTGAAGCCAGATGCAAATGCATATCATAAGCTTGTTGATGGCCTGGTCGGTTTCAGTATGCTTGACAAGGCACATGAGTACTTTGATCAGATGAAGGAGAAGGGAGTCAGCCCTAGCATCTCAAGCTATGAAGCAGTGCTGAAGGCTTATGTTGGTGCTGGTCGACTGGATGATGCAGCCAAGGTTGCAAAAGGTATTCTTTTGGATGAGAAGGTGGTGTTCAGCGATGAAATGAGGGAGATCCTGGAAGGAGCATTGCGGGTTGATGGAAGGGAAGATGACATTGCCAAGTTATATGAGGATGTAGAGATGGAAAAAGCTGAAGCAGAAGCTCGGGCTGCAGAAGAGAAGGCGAGGAAGGAGGCTCTTGCCAGAGAAGAAAGGGAGAGGAGGAGGGCAGAGGCGGCGGCTAAGGACGCGGCCGCAGCAAGAGCTAGTGCTGCTGCCATTGAAGCTATTCTGGCCCATAAAAGGAAGACTGAGAATGGAACAGAAGCGCCTGCACCTGATGCGAACACTCTGGATGGTGGTTTTTTAAGTAAGCTAGGCCTTAGATCACCAGGAGACCATGCAGTTCAAGGTACTCAGCCAAGCACTGAAACAAAACAAGAAAATGGGCAGGGACCGTAACCGTGGTGATAACGACGAGAGGCATACTGTCCAGAATTCGTCGTTGGCACTTAGTTATAAGATATAGATTGCCATTTTCCTTCGATTTGAAAAACATTGATCAGTAGCTTTAGAAAGGCCAGAAATTCATATTTTTGGTAGAATAATTCCTCTGGCCCAAGCCTTCTGTAACTGGAATGGTTGCATAGAAAGTGAAATAGTTACAGAATTAGAAGTCATTTTCTTTTTGTTCAGTACCGATGCAAGTATTTATATTTGCTACTATGGTAGCAGCTTAGTTTGTAAAAGTTCCTGGCCACCGTTTTGTTATCTCAATAACTGGCAAGAAAATATATGTTATTTTATTGTGTAAAAATGTTTGCCTTGCACAGCATCAATACAATCCAATCATACATTGAGGAAAAGCAATGAAATGTATGGTAAACCCAAAGCTTCGTTGCCGATAAAGCTACAAGAAGGCAGAGACGGGATATGCGACTGCGTCTGGGGTTGCTCTGAATCAGACCCGGCAATTTAATGTTGTTCTGATGGACATATAGTTCCAAGGCCCCGTCGTCGCGGAAAATTTTGGCTCCACATCCTCGACTGTGCAGAGGTCCTACAGACTCTTCATCAACAAGAACAGCAATTATCTTCTCCTTCCCTTCTCTTGTATCAGGGATCTGCAAATTGAAGTACCAAAGCAATGTCAATTGAGTACTTGATTCTCTGTTACTCACTGGACGAAAGATAGAAGTAACCTCAAACATCGCTTCTGTCAAAATGTCCTCCATTATAGACCGTAGACCTCGAGCCCCCGTTTCTCTAGCAGCTGCTTTCTGTGCTATTAGGCGCAGGGCATCTTCAGTAAAATGCAGCTTGGCCTTATCAAGGAAAAATGAACACAAATATATTTCTTGGTTGTAAGAGAACGCTCTTCAATCTAAGCTTGCACTTGTTTAAATAATGGATAGAACAAAACAGAGACTAACATTGTTCATTTTGAACAACTTCTTGTATTGCTTTCCTATTGCGTTTTTGGGCTCCGTAAGCACCTGAAATAAAACTAGATCTTGAGGATATGGTTATCTTAGAAGAAAAATAAAATGCTGAACAAGCTTGTAGACAGGAACAAGATGTGAACAATGTTTAAGGGTATAGTAGTAGTATAGGACTCTAATTGTTAGAGTCCTATACTACTAGTATACCCTTAACAAAAAAAACATTCCTTATCGAGGTAAGAAATATAAGATGTCATTGCAAGAAAGATTTGCTCAATGATACAAACTTAAGCAAAGAAATTTACTACCTGGACTAATTGTTCTTCACTGAGATTCATAAGGCCAACAGTTATTGGCAACCTTCCAATGAATTCAGGGATCAGGCCGTAGGTAATCAGATCATCATTTTCAGTCTAAGAAGAAAAGTACGGAAAATTATTTCCATTGTCAATACAGACTCCATGAAAAAAAAACGTGTATATAAAGAAAACAACTGAACCTACAGCATCAACAGAGCAAGATTCCTGCAGAGCAGTTTTCCAACCACAATCCCGCAAATCATGGCATATTGGTATGCCAAATCCAAAAGGGCAGTGCTGATGTCTTGCACAGTACAATAAATAAATAAATTGAGAAACATGTAAGCGTAGATGAAGGATAATCCTGAAAGGTGCAATAGATTCATATATTTATAACTGCATAACCTTTCTGAGACTATCTTTTCCAAGCCAGAAAAGGCACCTCCACAAATAAAAAGTATATTTCTTGTATCAACCTGCAAAACAAATAGTATGCAACCAACACCATAGAGTAACTCCATATTAACGTATGACTCATCGTCAAGCGGCTCAAGCCTGTTAAATGTCCACCTACTTCAATAAAAGGAAAGGCACTTTTTTTTGGCCTAAAATGCAGTACTGATACGGCTAAGTACTAATTGACTGACGGAGCAGAAACTTCTTCAATCAATTACCTCAACATAACCATTGGACATATTATCTTGACTTCTTTTCCTTGGCACACTGATGACCTAAGAAAGACAACAAGGAACAGTTCTAGTATTGCCGCCATGTAGCATGCTGGATAGAACTCCAACAGCAAAATATGGTCAAATATTATACTCCCCCAAAGGGCAAGTATAACTACTGATGCAAAATATGACTAAAGTACAGAGGAGAAAAGTGATAGATGCACTTACTGTTCCTTCAAATATTTTTAATAATGCTTGCTGGACACCCTCTCCAGAGACATCCCTTCGGTCCTCACTACATTCAGCCTGAAAGAGCAATGGTGTACAATTACTGTAAATGAAATTGGCTTCACTACATATTGCAGCAGTACTAATAATAATCAGAGCTAGTTTGTTCGGTAACCTTCTTTGTGAGCTTATCCACTTCGTCAATGTACACAATACCACGCTCTGCAGCCTCAACATTGAAATCAGCAGCCTAAGAGGCAGTTGATGTCAGCTACATAATAAATGGTTTACGAGTTCACTCCGAGAAGCTATCATTTAATGACCATACCACTGTTTGAGACTACAATTGTGAATACCCACATAAATAAGTTCCAGGAAGATACATGATCATCAAATGGATCTTTCGAGATATAGAGGAACTTGTTATCTTTTACAATACATTGATAGATGATTTACCGACCAGACACCTAAAGAAATGAATAGGCTATGCAATGGTTATAGCTGATGGCCTACCAAGAGCAGTAACAACACAGTACAGAACCGAGGACATAAACAGTCAAGAGAATAATATGTATACGTACCACTAGAAGTTTGTAGATTACAGATTCCACATCTTCACCAGAATATCCAGCCTGAAAAAGCAGTCTATTTGTCGTATCATAAAGAAGCAGCAGCACAGACAATAAGCTTAGTTCGTTGCATAACTCTTATTGAAAGGACAAAAAACAAAAATAGGAAGGAACAACGGAAATTAGCACATAAAAACAAAATTCCAAACCATCCATGGTTACCTGTGTGATAGCAGTTGCATCAGCAATCACGAATGGCACATTCACAAAGCGAGCTAACGTTTTCGCTAATAGTGTTTTACCTGTCACAAAGAGGCCAAAAATAAAAGGCAGTCACATTAGCCAGAAACATTCTCAACTTCCAATTATAGAGTAAATAGTAGTTAGTTCACACCTGACCCTGTTGGCCCAATCAGAAGGATGTTACTCTTTTCAAGCTCAATCTCCTCATCACCACTAGTACTGACACCGCCACATGCCAAGTTTTTTGCAGAACTAGGTTCACCACCCGTCACAAATGAACTCAAGTTAGAATCGCAGCATACAAATTAAAAGCGAACAGACAAATTGGTCACAAAGTCTCACCGCTTATTTGATGACTCATTATAGATCCTTTTGTAGTGATTGTGCACAGCAACAGAGAGCACCTGCACAAGCACAACCAGTCCCCACACCTCAGCTTAAGTCCATGATCTACAACTTTAGCTAAAATTTCTCACAAAGCTGATCTGAAATTCAGGTGCAAAGCTGAGGCTATACGAAACAAAAGCAGCATGACCCATTCATGCTTATGCATGAGCAGATACTGATGCTATCATGCTACAGTATAGCAATAGAGCTAGCGGAGGCTGGAAGCAACGAGGAGAGATTCCGGCGATTTAATTAAGATAGTTAAGATAACCTTCTTGGCCTTATCCTGGCCGACGACGAACTCGTCCAAGCCCCTGCGTATCTCCTTGGGCGTCGGGAACCGGGGCCGCGACACTGCGGCGTAGGATGAGGACGGAGCCCACGTCGCCGCGGCGCACGAGCGTGCGCGAGCGGAGAGGAGCCGGCGAGCGGCGAAGTACATGAGGGCCCGAGGCTGCGGTGGCCGGAGCAGCCGCCGGACGGCGATTTCTTCCCCGATCAGGCGCGGGGCATCCGCCGTGGGCTCGGCGCTTCTGCTTGTCGCTGCGATTATTCAGTTCAAAGCGGCCGTAGGTTTATTCCCCGCTTTTCTGGGAAAAAAAAAAGTGAAACGGAAACTTTGCGCGCAAAATAGAATCGTCTCGTGGGCACACGCCTGCGAAACTACAACAGGAGTAAACTGGAGTAGCGTGCAAACTAAATCGTGTTTCCCTATCTGGAATTTCTCGATTTGTATGGATAACGAGGATCAGAGCCAGTCAAAACAACGTCAGCATCATCATAGGCTTCAGAGCAAAACAAAGAGAACCGGCAACAACATCATCAACACAGTAATATTGCACTAATGTCGACTTTAACCAAGACGCAGCAGATTATTTTACATCCTCCTCATGTCGGTTTACTGAGATGAGATGTGCGTATCCATTTCATACAGCAGCATCAAAAAAATATCCCGGAAACAAAAACTGCGCAGCAAATCACAAATAATCGGTTGCCTAAAATGTCTTCATCAGCGAAAGGGAACTGATGATTGTTGCCTGGCACTTAGACATGGTAGCCCGTGAGAGTGAAGCCTCTACCCACGATCTCCCCGACGCAGAACCATGCGTACAACTCGATGCCGAAGAGAGCGGCAACGCCAGCGTGCTCAACGTTCAGGTCCTTTCTGTTCCTCCACAAGTGCTTCACTTGGTCAAGCTCTTTCCAGAATGCTTCGTAACGACCAGGAAGGCTGCAATAAGCAAAATGTCAGTTTGAACGGTCATCATGGCATAAACAGATCAATCTGAAACAATCTAGTTACATACATAAAATTGTGTTTCCATTTGTAACGCTGTAACTATCGATCCTGATTTCCAAGGCTATAAAAGAAGTTCTATTACAGAAGGTCATAATTCGATGACAAGGATGGTCCTATAAAAGGGAAAAGAAATGACAACGACAAGCAAAGCGCTAACATATCTTTAATATAAATGGTTTATATGTAACACAAAGAAACTCCTTTTGCTCTATGTAATTAGAACAAAACACAGGCAGTAATCTCAATCAGACCATAAAAATAGAAGCAAAGGGATAAATGATCATCTTGAACAAGTGAAATCAGGGATCGTCCAAAACAAATTAGATGACTTAGTACCAGAACGCCTCTATGGTCAAGATGTCCGTATAATTGCAAGAAACATTTTTGCATAATAAAGTTATGTAAAGCCTGAAACCATATCATGTCATGTTTCAAAAAATAACGCATGTCAACTTTTGAGTTTTTGACCAAAACAAAGTGACTCATGACTACATAAACTCGGAATTCATCTCTTGTGTCTTGATTTACTCATTTACATATAACAACGGAAAATGCTAGGTTTTTCCAAGGCCACAGTTAAAGAACAATCCAGTCTAAGCATGCCAAGAATCAACACTCAGATGACAATGCTCTGTATTTGTGTTCAGCCATCACTGTACTCATTGGACCTTAGCCTAATCAGTTATATCATACACTGATTTTATCGTTACCATTGTTTTACAGATCCCATGTTTGCAGTGAACATTTATGATTGATGCAACAAGCTACTTTCAGTGCTGCAATTTAGCTAGTTCAGATATCAGAGAGTTTCAAGGTTTTCTCCAAACACTTTCTTCAGATAATGCCGTTCACTCAACTGACCAAACATGAAATAATATGAAATACAATGACTACGCTTTAGTTATACATGCCCAGAGCTCCAGGTCTTGGATAGATTATTGAGGTGATCGTTTTGTAATGATTATTGCGTAATTAAGAGATTCCACTTTGACCTGGTGTATAGAAGTGCGCATTGTGCCTATTCGATTGCTGGAATATGCAAAATATCTAAACGGCTTAAACCCCATAACCTTGCGTACCTTTACTGTCTTCAGTTTACTGGGAAAAAGACTACCCCTAATATTACTCAAACCAGCCTATACAACACTCTCACAGTAAACCCCAACTCTGAATCAATCGAGTTCGCATCACAAACACATCCCAAACACAACACAACTGCCACACCAGTAGTAATCATAAAAAGCTAGCACTTGACTAGAGGGCCATTCGGCAAGTACATCAATTGTCTTGCATTGAATCACAGAGCAGTGAGGGTTCAATCTAACATATGATTCTCAGATGCGATAAGAGAGGATGAAGAGGAGATCGATTGGGCGGACCTGGCGAGGCGGGTGTAGAAGAGCTGCTTGGAGAGCTCCTGGCACTTCTCGATGGTGGGCGGGTCGACGACGTACTTCTTGTTCTTCTCCACGAGCGACCGCTGGTATGCGCACCCGTGCTTCGCCGCGAAACGCGCCGCCTCGCAGGCCTTGGCCTGCAGCTGCGCCGCCTTCGACGCCAGCGCCATGGATCTGCTCCGGCTCCTGCTGCGGGCGACAACAACAACCAGGTGAAGGGGATCACGACAACGGGGTGAGATCGCGGCAAGGGATGATTCGGGAGCGCGTGGCGCGACGGGCGACGGGGGGTGTACCTTGCGGCGGGAGAGGATCGGAGGGAGCGGCGATCGGAGGAGCTGGTTGGGTCCGGTTCGTGTGTTTCTTTGGGGCCGTGGAGAGGCTGGAAAGTATTTGCTGTGGTTTCGTTGCGCTTTATTTTTTTTCTTGTTTGGCTTTTTTTTTTTGATAGGATTTTCTTGTTTGGCTTAGGAAAGAGGTCAATGCTATTGCTGCTTCAGTTTGGGTGCATCACGATTTGGGTGCGTCGATGTCCTTTTACTTAGAGCGCTGCTATGCGTACGAAGAACAGGCATACGAAGGGGCTACGAAGTAGGAGTAGTTGCCAGGCCTCGTGCTGTTGTTTGCCATCTTGCGGGGCCCACTCTTTTATTAGGCTTAGGCAAGCTCTGTTCTGTCTTCTTCGTCTTCCTCCCTTTCGAGACTACTTTTCATCCATCTGCAAAATCCTGGTGAAATCTTGCTAAGGTCGAAGCCCATGGGTGGTTCCATCCACTACAGAGCTTGCCTCGCATCTCTTGTCCTCCTTCCAAATCCCAGTATACGAAGAGCTCGAATCCGCTCCGTGAATCAAAAACCAACCAGTCTTGTTCCTCCCCGCTAGCAAGCACTCCATGCTGCCTATCCCAACCTCTTTAACAGCCGCCTTGCCGCTATCCGTACTACCGCCGTCGCCATTGAAGCTTTTGCGTGCGCAACAACCCCAAGCTGCATCACATCTCCGTGCCTGGCTTGAATTTGGGCGGATTGTGAAGATTGCCTTTTTGGTTTTGAGTGGTGCCGGCCTGCTGCGCTCTTGTAATGCGGGTGGCTTGAGAGAAAATAGAGCTCGACTGCTATCATTGAGATGCGACTGGTTAGGAGAGAGTGGGAAAGGCACACGCTCAGGCCCAGCCCACGTGCGGAGGTTCAAACTTCTTTTGCAGGGAGAAATGGGTACATGCCTGTAGAGAGATGACTTCGTACGTAAAAGAAAGTTTAGTACGTGTAGACTTTTCTTTTTACTTATGCGTCCAACAAGGATCCTTTCCGAGTATCAGTAACACATGGTTGATTGTAATTTGGCATCCAAATTTTCCCAAATTTAGACTATGTAAAGATCATAAATGCAAAGAGCTCGTCGATAAAATAATGTAGTGCGAAGTACTACCAGCTACTATAACGAACTCATTAAGAAATTCCGCTTGCGATTAAAAAGAAGAAAAAAAAGAAATTCCGCTTGGTGTGATACAAGTTCAACCAGCTAACTGGGCCGAATCTACAATCATTGGGCCAAAGTGGGCCTCTTGCATGTATTACCAGCCAGATTTAGTGGGCTGAATCTCCGAACACTAGGCCAAACCAGGCCTTGAGGCCTTGATTGGGCGTACGAGAGGAAGCCATTTTGGGGACGCACGACGGCACGAGCACAAGGTCAATTTTCCCGCTCCGCCCACCCTGGTCATCAAGATCACGGAATCGACCACGCCGCCTCGTCCTCGTCTCTCCCACCCCGCCCGCATCGTTCCATTTGGGAAACCCTAGGACTAGGAATGGGCCTCGCCACGTCCCAGTTTGAGGAAGGATCCCACCCTAAACCCAGGGCAGATTCGGAGCCCCGCGACGAAGAGCATTGCCCGCCGCGCCCTATCGACTACGGCCGATCCAGATCTTTGTGGTGGGCAGACGGTGTGGTAAATGGCAGGGACTGTAACGGTGTTATGAGGATACCGCCGATGTGTGCAATCCTGCACCGAGGTACGGGTTACCCCTGATGATTCTTACTCGTTGATGATCGATCTGTTCAGTTTTAGGAGTAATTTCATTTCAGTTTTATGCTCGGTTCTTCCTCCTGCCTTGTGTGGTCAGTGTTCGACTCATTCCATCTAATATACGGAAGCGATCGGTAGTTCAGTTGCTGTAAAATTACGCGCTACTAAGATTTTAGGTGCTTCGCAATTCTTCAGTGGACGGCGGCTTGTAAAGCTAATTACGAGTTAGCAATGGAGGATTGTTGAGTGCCGATGCTAGATCATATCCTCGGCTCATAATTAAGTTTGAGAGATTCTGTTTCCCCTGTTATATTTTCTTACCGTGTTGTTTCATTTTTTTCCTCGTCGGCGTGCCCTACGTCAAGATCTGTTTGATAAAGCATGGGGCTGGGAACGGGTGCTGCCCTACCGTCCCGGTGATGTTGAGTGGCCCGAATTCAAGGAATACCTTGTGGGATATTTGCCTTTCACAAGCTGCAGCTGCGGCCTTGCTGGTATATTTGCCTTTCACAAGCTAGATCAAAATGTGGTGTGCTACCTAATCCTAGTAATTATGATGCTAACTTTTTGTTTGTACCGATCGCAAATCATGGTTCCCAAGTGTATCACGAAGGAGGATGAGTTGATGTACGAGTTGTTGAGCCGTCGGTGTGAGACCTCGAAAACAGTCAAGTTCGGCAATGGGGTCCGGCGGTCTGCCTCAAATCTTATGCTATACAAAGGTTCTGAATCTGACGTTGATGCTGCTGCTGGTATCATGTTGGTTTGTGCCTGTCCTTACCTAAATAAACTTGTATTACTTTGCTTAATTTTTCGCGTTTGTCCTGTTTGTGCTGACAAGCTAGCTAATTGTATCCAACTGAAAAAAAAATGGTGCATTACAGGGTGTTGCAAAGGAGGCTGAGTTGATTCTGGACATGCTGAAAAGAAACCACCCTGATGCATTTTGTGAATATTTGCTTTCTAACACGCTACGGAGGTTTGCAGCAACAGCTTTGGCCAAGCTTGAGCTAGAGCTTGCAGGTCAAACTGCGGGTACTGATGGCGATGGCACTCATAAAGGGTATGATCTAAATAAAAAATCTATTTCTCTTAATGCAAAATTGGTGCCCCAGATTATTGACATTTGATTTATTTTCTTCTATCGACAGGGAGAGTACTGTTGGAGATCTGAACCGTGAAGGATCTGATTCAGTGGGAAACTCTAAAGAAGACATGAACATACACTGAAAAGAACAGCGATTCTAGGTGATCAGTATTACCAGCCATTTGCCCAACTCGTTTAACTCCCTGTTACTACATCACATGCTAGTACAGAAAAGTTATATCAACAGCCAGGCTTGGCATTCAGCACAACAGTTGCATGCTCAATCCAGGCCCTAGTTTCTTTTTCAAAACAGAGATACGTTTCCTCCGTTCTCAAATTATTGTCGTTACGACGTCCTAACGACATAATCAAGAGCGGCGGGAGCAGGCAAAATGTAAGAGAAAAAGGCACATGCACGCTGATGAACGTCCATTTACTTTGTCCACCAATGAAGGAAATCCTTGCGCCTGTTGATCTTTTTCTGCAACTGAAGAACACCGTAAAGTAGAGCTTCAGCAGTCGGTGGACACCCAGGGACGTAAATGTCGACGGGAACAATGCGGTCACACCCACGCACAACAGAGTAGGAGTAGTGGTAGTATCCGCCGCCATTGGCGCAGCTGCCCATCGAAATAACCCAGCGAGGCTCTGGCATCTGATCATATACCCTGTTTGTAAAGAACGGAAAAACCAGCCAACATCAGCAACGTTGGAAGCTACATCTGGTCCGAAGCTAGAATAATCTCGAACCCAACATCTACGATTAATTCGTACGTAATTCATGACGAGGCTTTCTTTGCTCACCTATCTGAATTCTTACAAGACGTTCCAAGAATATCAGTGATCGTGCAAACGAGAACATAAGCATCCTAATCCTAACCTTGTCATCGCTACTGATAAACAAGACTGCCTTTCGACTAACCGAAAGGAAACAGGACAGCAGAGGTCAGCAGGTGTAAATCTCTATCTTACGAAAGCGAAAGGCAAGGCGAAGGATTTGGGGAGCAGAGCGTACTTGCGGAGGGCGGGCGCCATCTTGTTGGTGAGCGTGCCGGCGACGATCATGCAGTCGGACTGGCGCGGGGATGGGCGGAAGATGACGCCGAAGCGGTCGAAGTCGTAGCGGGAGGCGCCGGTGTGCATCATCTCCACGGCGCAGCAGGCCAGCCCGAACGTCATGGGCCAGATCGAGCCCCGACGAGCCCAGTTCATGAGGTCGTCCACCTTGGACACCACGAACTCCGCCGCCTTCGACATCGGCGCCGGGGGCGGCGCCCCGCCGTACGGCGCCGGCCTGGTCGTCGATGATGCAGCGGCGGGGGGGGGCGAGAAAAAGGGGCG
>LAPY01000803.1:146808-159633 GCA_000970635.1 Eragrostis tef
ACACTCCTCCGTCCGCGGCGGGCGAAGCCGGTGGGCAGCGGCGGACCTCGATGGTGGTTCGGTTAGGGGGATCTGCAAGACTGCGACGGTGGAGTGGCGACGCTGACAGCCGCGTGAGTGTTCCTGTATGAGCGTCGTGTCAAGAGCTTTTTTTTTAGAATTACACAGTACACTCATAACACGCACGCACACTCACATGAACACACGTACGCAAACTCTACCCCTATGAGCACCTCCGCGAAGGACAGAGCACCCGGCAAACTGGAGATTCTCGAAGTCACCAATGGCACCTCGTTGTCGACGAGAACGCCACTTACCACTTAACGTATAACGCTGGTAAATTCTAAGAAAATTCTAGAAAAAGATGCGACTGGACCGTCCTACAATTGGACTACAAGACAATTCGCGACTCTGCCGCTCTGGCTCGGCGGCGTGCCGGACGGCCCACGAGGGCCGTGCCACTGCCGTGTGCCTGTCAACAAAGCCCGGTTCAGAACAATGTGAACTTTGTAATCTTAAACTAAATATTGTAGGACATTTCAGCAATCAAAACAGCGTATGTTTGTGAAAGCAGTTGTTGCTGCAAGTGCACGCAAGCGAATATAGTCCACAATATAAGTACATAAGGAGTAGATATATATTGGCAGCCAGAGTCTACGACTTTCCGCAATTTTGCTGCAGCCAAGAAATGGGCGTGTGATCCTCTCAGGACTGGGGTTACTACTTCAAACTCATGTTCTTGGACCTGCAGTCTCCATGACAACCGAGTCCACCATTTCTTTTTTATCTGAACAGTGGGGTCTTGATTGCACCGATGTCATCAGCATCTGCTCAGACTATTTGGCAGCATACCAGCTCTTTGAACACTTGGCATCAACAGCAAGGTCGACTTTCAAAATGTTGGTTCCGTAGAAAGGTTTGGACATACACTCCACAACTCTAGCCTTGGCTACCTCAGCAGATTCTGAAGGCCCTTCCAGTATCACTTCATCATGCACCTGACATGCAAACATTGCAACCAATGTTATCCGGATGATGTTATCGAATAGTTATCTGTCAGCTTCACTTCTGTTTACATCAAAGGAAACACTGGCTTGCCCATCTTTCAAGATGTAGTAAAGTTGTCAGTCAGAATGCATTATATTATAAAAAATAAGAGAGGACGAACCTGCAACAAGAGCCTCCAACCAAGCTCCTTAAGGCGGGCGTTCCTTTCGATCTCAAGCATGGCACACATAACAACATCTGCTGCGCTTCCCTGACGATCAGAGATACCACACTGAAGGTCAAGTTTTAGAAGCAATGAAGCATAACCATTGAGCCATAATTGGTACTCGGTACCTGCACTGGTGCATTTATAGCAGCACGCTCAATATGACCTCGTTCACGAGGAGGAACCTGAGTCCACTTAGGAAAATGGCGCGACCGCCCAAGCAAAGTGTAGACTTCGCATTCCTCGCGTGCAAGCTTCTTCTGACTTTCTTGCCAAGCTTTCACTTCTTTTCTATCTCTATCCCAGAGCTCCAATGTATCACCTTTTTGAAAAGATCTTTTGTACCATACAGAGCACAAACATGAAGGGAAAGATATCTAGGATATACCGCATAAGAATTGAATTGACAATTACCAGTACCTAACATGCTAGAAGAGATAATATGCCATGTATCTCACAAATTGGCCAAAAAAATTGAAAGGAAAGAAATTAAGGAGCAAAGCATCCTCGTTCCTTAGCAGCAGCAGGACTCAGATCAAGTCATGAAAATTGCCATAGCACACAACTACTGTTGTCTTGCTCAGACAGTGGTGATAAAAGAATCACTAAAGCCAACTCTAAAAAGAAATGATCAATTCCTGCATACTTTGATTAGATTGCTGACCCAAAAATCCTAGTTTGAAATGCAGATCTAGGTTGGTACTTTGGTAGCAATAAGCTTCATACCTTCCAATCCTTTTTTAGCCCACCAGCTGTCTTTCCATAAGCAATGGAAAAATTAAGCATTTTAGCTTTCCTCCTCTCTGCCCCAAAAGCATCCTAAAATGGAAACACTGAACTTAATTCAACTCCATGATTACCACTGATATTTCTATTTATATGTTTATGTGATTCTGTAAAACCCAATGTGCATATATTTCCTTAATCACATAATATAGTACTCCCTCCGTCCCAAAATAACCGCACTTCTCTCTTTTTGAAGAATCATCTTTTAAAAAACGACTACATTTATAGAAACATTATCAACATTTGGTTTTTCTAATACGTTTATTCTAAAAACATATTTCACTACTAATCTGCTGGAACTTATTACACATCATAAATACTAGTATATTTTTGTATAGATTTCATCAATTTTTTTTAAAAAAATAACTCCTTCAAAAGTGAGATGTGCAGTTAATTCAGGAAGAAGGGAATACAATATGAACATCAGGGCATGAAACATTTAGAGAACTAAAAGTACACGCAGGAATATTCCAGCTCAATAGCAATTGATGAAAAAGATGGGTGCATCTTATTTAAAATACAAACTATGCCCTTGTGTATGGAATGTACATCAGTACACGGGTATCAGCCATTGCAGCAATTTAATACTGTTATTTAAGGTTCCATACTGAAGATGTGAGAGTTCAAAATATTTAGTGATACAAATGCTGTTCAACAACACACGCATGCAATACAATCATGGCATTCTTAGCTCAAGCCTCCGAGGAATGCCTAGAGTTAGGGAAGTGCAATGGAGTGGTGTATCCAATAAATAATCTGGAACAACACCACTCGACAAATGAAATATCAATCAAAAGTTCACAAATCCCAAAATCACAAGAATGATATACATGTATCTATGTATCATTCTAAAAGATTTGGTAGGAATTTGATTGAATGAACTACAAACTATATGTATATGAACAACAACAACAACAACAACAACAACAACAACAACAACAACAACAACAACAACAACAACAACAACAACAACAACAACAACAACAACAACAACAACAACAACAACAACAACAACAACAACAACAACAACAACAACAACAACAACAACAACAACAACAACAACAACAACAACAACAACAACAACAACAACAACAACAACAACAACAACAACAACAACAACAACAACAACAACAACAACAACAACAACAACAACAACAACAACAACAACAACAACAACAACAACAACAACAACAACAACAACAACAACAACAACAACAACAACAACAACAACAACATAGCCTGTTAGTCCCAAGCAAGTTGGGGTAGGCCAATATATGTATATGAACAGTTAAAACAAATAAAAAAAACTAAGAAACACCAAAGCTACAAATAAAACTAGTAGCACTTGAAGTACCTTCAATAGCGGCACTGGAGGTTTCTCTTGACCAGGTTGAGGGTGCCACTCAAGAAGAACTTTATTCTCATGGACAGCATCACGGATATGTTGGTACATATTCATGGCTGTCCTAGAATGGAAATCACCACCAGCCTTGAAAGCATCCAGCATGCTTTTACAATTAGTAAGGTGGGCTAAGATCCTAAGCTCCAGCTACATTAAAACATGCTTTTAATAAGAAATTAAGATGAAAGTCCGTTCAAGGACAAAATGTTGACTATTGAGCACTAATTCACACACCTGACCATAATCTGCAACAATAAGAGAACTCCCTGGAGCTGCAACAAAAGCTTGGCGAATCTTATACCTATCCTTCTCAAGGGCAGGTTGGTTCTGCAAGGGACACGTATTGAGTTTGAATACATGGTATTGACCAAAGGAATAGGGTGGTACTTTAGCTGCAAGCACTATTTACCAGATCTAAACTGTATTGCAACTAGAGTTAAACCATTTGCCACTTTTGGAGCTAAATATATTTATCCAGTGCCACTGGTTAATGCTTAAGCCTCAGGCTATAATCAGCAGACATTAATCATAACCACATCCATCTTGTACGATGACTTTGTGAAGAAGCAACATTTATTTACATACTAGTGAACAAAAGATGTGATGTCATCAATTATTTTATTGAAAAACAAATGTAACTACACATGTTTGTCTTTCCCTCTTCTTGCATAGTGAGTTAGTGATATATCATGCACTTAATAACAAGCCAGAGAAGGTGATTTAAGAAGCTCCATATAAATCCCATATAACAAAAGAATGTGCACACCTGTAGATTTGGTGTTCTCGCTGACAAGCGCCCTGTCTCAGTATTGATATTTAATGAACAGTGAATGCGCCCCTCTGCACATGATATATGATCTCCCTACCATGGAGTAAGGGATTTATCAGATACACGACACATGGAAACATTTTGTAGACAAATGCAGTTGGCTAAGCATAATCTGTACGCTGACAAAAGCCAGCAGAAACACCTAGTAGCAATGTCCTCAGTCACGTTGCATGCTTGAATGTGAGCATGAAGTATCTAAGCACCTTTAAAGACCTCAAAGATATCTCAAGGGGCACACCACAAATGAATGACCATGGTGGAGGGGGGGAAGCACTCAATCACAAGAACTGAATTTAATAGTTATTTTGCTAAGAGCAAAATTTTAAAACTACATGATTCAAATCAACAAAAACTAAAACTTGATGGTGCACAGACACTAAATTTAGCAAACCTCATGCTTCTTCTCAACAAAAGAAGAAAAAGAGGGGGGAGCCCTAACAAATCAGCAGGTTTTGTGATGCATCCTCAGCACACAACAGAAGAATTTTGTGCTGTGAGCATATATAACATCAGAAAAATCAGATTTGCATTGCAGCAAATGCCAGGCATGCTGTCTCAAGGTAGGAACGATCAATAACAAGATTGGATACCTAACCTGCAACGGAAGAATGAATTTGGATATCATTGAACCAATAGAACATATTTCACATAAAGCTGCAATTGCATGGCATGCTTCTTTTCCATTCTTTCCTCCACCAAACGCTTCATATGCTGTTCCATAAGAGGAATCTCCATCTGGGTTTTCTGAACCACTTGTGTCTTCATCGTCCTCTTGGATATCATCCATTGTGTAAATATATTCTGTAGGTATTTTACCAGCCAAACCTCTCAATGCATCCACACTGATTTGTATCCAGCCAGTTTTCGGGGTGAACTTAGCAGTTTTCAGACCTTTAACAATACCGCAAAGGTCAATAGTACGATACTTTGACGTCTTCTTACCCTCTGTAGCAACATTTTCTTCATTTAGCACTTTCACTTTAAAAGTTTTACTCTGTGGCCAAGTTTCACCAGGTCTGCGACTGTTACAAAGGTAACAAAGTTTATCTCTTTTAGGAACTGTACGGAAACGATTTGAAAGAAAGCTTGAGTTTCCAGTTTCCTTGGACATATACGCAATCAAATTACTAGAAGATACAAAAGAAAACCAAGAACATTCAATTCACTTCTGCCTAGGATATTACATACACAAAATGGTAAGCATGCACAAAAGGCAAAGGAAAAATTATTTTCCATTTCCTGTTTTGGCTCTTGCTTATATAATAGATAAAAGTAAATTCTTATAAAGTTCCGGGCTTTGGGCCATGTGTCCTATTGTGCATGATGCCATGACTTGCGGTCAAACTAATGTCTTATATGCCAAACCACTACCATAATTTCTGGCGCCCTTTCCTAAAGATACATGAAGTGCACTGAGGAAGATACCACAGAGAAAAGGTATATGAAAACAGAGAAGACTTTCAAACCTTAAATAAAGAAATCAGTGAAAGGCAATACCTATTTTCAATGCCAGCAAAGAGAAGTTGGCGAATTTGATTATCGCTTCTCACATTCATGTACATGGCATCAGGACAAGATTTAGATGCCCATTTCCGAAACTTATTTTCAGCTAGTTTCTGTTCAGCAATAGCAGCCTTTTCTATCTCTGAAAGATAACAACGGTCAACAAGCATGCCCTCTGTTTCCATCTTCACAAGTAGGGCACCAAAGGGTCGCCAATACTGTTCATAGAAATCGTACATGGTGCCCCTAGGATAACCATCCAAAACCCATGTCCTTTTTTCAAGCTTGCTTTCTAAGCTCTCATAAATTCTCAATCTACTCATTGAATGTAGAGAAGAATAACAAATCCATAACTCTCTGTCTTCCCTTTGCAACTCTTTGACTGGCTCAATAGATACATCTTTCCCTTCAGATCCATCTTTTCTAACTATTTTCCTGCCAAAGATAATTTGCATTGATATCTTTCCAAGTTTAGGTAAATCCTCTGGAACAGTATCCATGACTATAAGGTCATTTGTAAGTCCTTCAAGCGAATATCCATCATCATTTTTTCTATCATTTTATCTTGATGAATCCCAAAGGCGAGCAAGATGCATTGTATCAGCATGAAACCCAGCAACTTTGATTCCATAATTCTCAATGGCATGGCTATCAGAACTATAGTTATGCCAAACCTACATGATGAAGAGAACATGAATGTTGACTTCAGAAAATTCAAGAAAAACAAAGCTAAAAGTAGTTCACATGCGATTAATTTGGTATTAACCAGGTATGATTTTACAAATACAAAGTTTGGAATTTTGTCATGTTGATGATCTCATGAAACTGACAAGGATAAAATAGTGAAGTACATCCAATTTGTTTCATGTTTGTAAGAGTAAATAGAGCAGTAAGAAAAGAAGTGTGGAGTACAACTTCAACTAACAAAGGAGAAAAATAGCCATGGAACTGATCCACAAAGGAAAATTATTCTGCTGGATATTCTTCAACCTTTTGGAGATGCCTCGGGGTTGAGAACAAATGTGCAAAAAAGCAATGGCTTGCCCATCCAGTGTTTGGAGGATACAATCACCGTACAAGAACATCTCCTCTGTCAACTATCAGATTTCCCTAGCAAATATCTTGGAGCCCCGCTTTCCTTGCGGAAACTGACAAAGCAGCAAGTTCAGCCAATCATTGATTGGATCAATGATCGACTTCCGGGCTGGAAAGCGGATTTGCTCACAAAGGCTGGGAGAAAGATTTTGGTTCAGTTTGTGCTCACTTCCATGTTGGTATACTTGGCTATGGCAATGGATCTTCCTCCCCAGGCTCTTAAAGCTATCGATAAAATTAGAAGAGGTTTTCTTTGGAGAGGCAGAAGGGGCGCAAAGGGGGGACACTGCCTGTTGGCCTGGCCTAAGGTTTCTTGGTTACCAGAACTCGGAGACCTTGGGGTTTCCCATCTGCAGGAGCTGGGATGGGCTCTCAGGATGCGTTGGTTGTGGCCGCAGAAAACTGAACCTGATAAGGCCCTAGGCGGCTTTCCAAGTCCAAGTGCACCTTGCGGTCAAAGCTTTCTTTAGAGTGGCCATTGTCTCAGAGATCGGCAATGGCAAGAACACAATTTTCTTGACCTACAGGTGGCTGCATGGCCAGAGCCTGGATCAATTAATGCCTACAAAAATGGATCAGTCAACAACAAAACATGGAAAAACCGAAAAAGACAGTGTATGAAGCCATTACCGAGATGAAATGGTGCAGGACATACGGGTGCCCTTATAGCACCCATGTTGACAGAATACGAAGTTTTGGGACCTTCTCTTGGATTTGACTTTGCAACCTGAAGCAGATCATGCTCATATATGACAATTCTGTAGTTCAGGAGTGTACTCTGCTAAATCTGCATATGAGGGATTTTTTATTGGGCCTGTACAGTTTAGGCCTTGGGAGAGAATCTGGAAGAGCTGGGCACCAGGCAAATGCAAGTTCTTCATGTTGTTAGTGGCACACAAGGTGTTGGACTGCAGACCGTCTCGCTAAAGGAGGCCTGCCCCATCCTGAACGCTTCCTGCTTTGTGATCAAGCTGAGGAAACGATTGAACATCTACTGATCTTATGTGTCTTCTCCCGGCAAGTATGGTACAACATTCTACATAAGGTCGGCCTGCAGGACCTCTCCCCCCAGCCTGATAACAAATCCTTCGATGGATGGTGGGCAAGCACAAATTCTTGTGTTGATGACCAGACTAAAAAAGGCCTCAATTCCGTCATCATTCTGGGAGCTTGGTCCATTTGGAATCACTGCAATCGCTGTGTGTTTGATGGGATTCAACTGAGCCTAAATAGTGTTCTGGTTTCAGTAAAAGATGAGTTTCTCCTGTGGAGTTTGGCCGGAGATTGGGGAATATCCAATCTCCTTGCTCTAGAGCCAGCCAATGTGTGAGTTCCTCTCTAGTGGTCTCGGGTCAAGTGTGAAAAGTGAGAGAGTGATACACCATTAGATGTAAAAGGGTGTGTGTCTATGGGCTTCTAAACCCACTCCTTTATTCTTCTTAATATAATGATACGCAGAGAAAAATAAAAAATTATTGCACCTTCTTGATGGATCGATCTTCAAAGAAACGAGCAAACTCCATCAGGACACCCCTTCCACCATCTAGACCATCAACCCAAATGCAAGTTTTGCCATTTCAAAAATCAGCTGCCTGTACATCAAAATTTGCTGAATAGATGCTAAAGCATATTACTTCTCCATGACCAACTGGTGTCTTTTCTTTGGCATCAATATCTGCTACCTGCAAAAACATTATACTCAAATAACTACACTGGAGTTCACTTTTGAGCATTGCTTGTCATCATAGAAGTAGACAATGAGCATATTAGCTCCCTAAACTAAGGAAGCTGATACAGACTACAACCTTCAGCATTACATATGATATCTGACTTCAACTCATACATTGCCTATGGCAGGTTTTGATACATTAATGAGGAACTTATACCAAACACATGGTTCAGCGTACAGAGCCCCAGGATTTAAAATCTATCACCATCAGAAGTTTCTTGTAACAACTACGGAATTGGAACAAACACTAAAGTAATTCATGACAGATGACAACTCACAGTAAAAAGATATATCACTCAGCTAAAGCTAATACTTACAAAAATGGGAACATTTTGTGGCTTTGTGAAACAAATGGTTTTGCCTAGATGAATAAGGATGGACAACCTGACCACTCCATAGGAGCAAATAAATCAAGCAGCCAAGCAGGGTTCCTTTTTACCTCTGTGTGACATGCATGAATAAAGCTCTTGTGCTTCGTAGTGAGCAGTTTAACAATGCTCCTAGCTGACTCGATATTGTCAACTACCAAAACTTTGGCGTAGATGCTAGCAAGTGCCTTCCTTGCTTTCAAAGATTCCTCAGATAAGGCTGCTTTAGTTGGCAAAGGTGAAACCACCTTTTTTACCACACGTTTCTTCTCCTTGTTGTCATCACCATCTTGAACTTCGTCATCATACTCCATAATTACCTCTGTATTAGATTTATCAAGCAAAGGATTGTCTGCTGGTGCATAGTCACGCCAAAGAATCTCCACCTTAGAGGCTCTAGGCATGCTCAAGGGACTATCATTAACAACACTTATTGGAGCTGGCACTGATTGCACAGGCTGATATACCATCCTATGCCCAACCAGTTCTTGATAATCGCCATGTCTATTCACGATTGATTTGAATGATACACATTCTCTCAGGTTCTGCAAGTAAGGGTAGTTCGAACCCCTGCGATCTTCAGAGAGATCATCTTGTACATTTCCAGCCAATAGAACAGACTCTGGGACATTGTTGGCAGTTTTGCGATAGAACAGACTCTGGGTCTCTTGAACCCATTCTTGTGCAATATTCCTTCCTCGAAATGCCACATCTGAGCTATGAGAATAATCCTGCTCCTGCCTGTCAGTCAAAACGATTGCCAGAGTTAGAAATCACCATGTGACATGAAATTCCTAAATCCCTGAAAAATGCCTAAAGGGTAACATTTCAGAGTGTGAATATATTGCAAGGTACAATGACAAGCTTAAGTGTACCACTATTAGCTGGCAGCGTACAGACAGGTCAGAACAGAACAATATCATGTGACACCGTGTTCCCTTGCCTCTTACAGAAACCGGCACATCCTGTGACTCTATTTACAGTGGCCAAGACATGGGGTTAATTAGTTGCAAATGAAAGAACAGAGCTCCCGAGACAGTGTAAACCACCGCGGTCGACGCAAATCCACCTAGAACAGCACAAGCATCATTCCCGACCCGACACAGGCACACAGCTAAGCACTGCGTAGAGAACGCCCACTTCACATAGTCCGAAGACCGAAGGGGGCATTTTAACGACCTCCGAAGGCCACAACGAATGACTCTAAACACGAAATAAGAGCGATTCGGTGCCACGGCATTTTAGTTCGAAAAATTCGGTGCCACGGCAACTACCTCCTGCGTCCGGAACTCGCCCGCGGCGGCGAGGGNNNCGCCAGCCATGGGGGCGCCGCCGAGTCGTGGCGCCGCAGCAGGGGCCCCGGCGCCACCTGTGACACCAGCATCGAGGCCACGGACCGCCTCATGTTGGGCCCGGCTCCCCTCCTCCCCGCAAGGCCGCAGCGGGGAGCCGTCTTCTCGCGGAGCAGGAGCAGGCGGGAGAGCAAGCAGGTGGAGGGGACGCTCGTCCGCGGCGCGGACTAGCCGGTCGAGGAAGGCGAGGGCATTAGGCGCCGGCGCGGTGCAGGGAGCCGCCTATTGTGGAGCCCGGGGGAGTGGAGGCGGCGGAGGGGGCGGGTCCGCCTGTCAGCACCCTTCCCCAATCTCCGGCCGAACCGGAGGCGGAGTCCGCCGCGCGGCCGCCTCCCTCCGTGTGGGCCCGCACCCCTAGGGTTCCGCGCCTATAAAGGTGCTGGACCGGCTTCCGTGCCTCTCTTCCGAACCCCCAAGCGCCGCCCTGTGCCCCCGTTTCCGCCTCCGCCGCCGCCCTCGCGAACCTAGCCGCCGCCGCGCCATGGAGCCGAGCTCCGGACTCCGTCGCGCCGCGCCGTTGTTCGTCCGCCGCCGAGTAGAAGGTTTGTGCCATACACGTAACATAACAGTTGACCTTCAGTTCACAAACAGTGGATGACTGAAATCGCATGTTCCCTCGATTCCCGCCAGATTCATTTCCACTACAAAGAAACACAAAAGACCAAAAAAAAAACATTATCACATTGCAAGCTTGAGCTCTTGTTGGTCCTCTGTAAACAAGAGTTTACATTCTTGGGATGATCACGTACCAAGCTACACCTCTACACACCCCACATTCTGAGTTCTGAGTCTTCTTACGCGTCCGGGTCTCGTCTTTCTCACGCAAAGGGAGAGAAATCGCCATGGCCTTGTACTGCCCTGAGCTCAGGAAGACCGCCGAGGCCATCCACAGCCTCAAGCTCATGTCCTCCACCTACATCGTGGCGCTCTGCCAGGCCGTCAACCTGTGCCACCTTGAGGGGATGGTGCGCCCAGATGGCCTGGAGCTGCGGGCCTCGTGCTTGGTGAACCTTGCGGCGACGGCTATGGCGGAGTGTACGGCGACGGTCACAACGTCTTGCTTCTCCGAATCCTTGTCCTCGTGGTGTCCAGCGATGGCGACGGCGGCCTTTTTGTGTGAGTGTGCAACAACAACGGCTTGCTTCCTGCGGCCGACAGTGTGTCCTTCCCTGAACCGTCAACCTCGTCTGAGAGGAAACGGGGAGGAGAGGAGAGGGACTGACCTTGTATGGGAGGAAACGGGGGAGGGGAGGAGAGGGACGGCATGTGCAAATCGGGGAAGGAGAGTCAAAGCCGTAGAGGATCTCGTTCCTGTGTTGTAAAAAGTGGCAGGGTTGTCTTCATAACTCAAAACGTCAAATATTTTGAGAAATTTGGGCAGGGTTAGGATGTCAAATAAAGGGGGACGGAAGGAGTAAATAACAATGAATATATAGACTTTTTAGAAATTATCATTATGATGGAGAAAAATAAAGACACCAAATCATCCCTTATTAATTTACTAGTAGAAGTTTTTGCAAGTTGTTGCATGAGGTTTTAGGAACACGACATCAATAAGATTAAACATATATATTACCTCAAACTTTATCATGTATCTTTTGCATTAACCTTTACGAAAAGGTCTTTAATTAGTCACTCTCACTAAATTAAAATAAGCTTACATGTAAATCCATTGAGTTATTCTCTCAAACATCAAAAAAAGATTGTTTATCTCATTTTATAGGAAATGCTAGATCCGTTGTAATCTCATCACAACAAAAGCTAAGGAAAATCGGTTAACCTTTAAAAACTGAGGGACGGGTGATAGCGCCTAGGAGATGTCATGTTCCCTTCATAGATTTGTTGTCACTAATGGACTAATAAAAAAGATAGGACACAAAACCATTGTATAACAAACAAGATTCACAAAAGCTAAGAAACTTTCGGCCTCACTGCATGCAAGAAAGCGGAAGCATGTAGTTTTCGGCCTCTCTGCGTGCTGTTGTCGCTTCAACATCCATAGCTAGTAGTATATAGTAGTTTTTACAATGTGACGTTGATAGAATAAAAGGATGTTGGACGTGCTTCTTACACCATCGATCCATCAAACAACACCAAATGGGCTCATCCTTACACATGAAACTAAGATAATCAACTTTCAAATTCCGTCTTATCTTAAATCCATGGTTTGTGCCATACATGTAAAGCATAAAAAAGAGCAAAACTAAACCGGTTGACCTTCAGAAACAGTGGATGACTGAAATCGCATGTTCCCTCGATTCCGGCTAGATTCATTGTCACGACAAAACGAAACGCAAAAGACAAAGAAACATTATCACATTGCAAGCTTGAGCTCTTGTTGGTCCCTCTGTAAGCAAGAGTTGACATTCTAGCAGATGACCACGAACCAGGCTACACCTGTTACCTGTACACCCCAGATTCTGACGCGTCCGGGTCGTCTTTTGTCACGCATCCACAACAGAGAAAAAGGAATTTTTTTTATTTTTAATCGAATTTTTTATTATATTTTTATTAATAATCGCACGTTTTCAAAAATTGCAAAACTAAT
>LAPY01000804.1:112833-128184 GCA_000970635.1 Eragrostis tef
GCCCCCCGCCGCTCGCCGGAGACTTGCAACGGCTGGCGGAGCCGACCTCCCTCGAGCAAGTCTTCCTCTTTATGACTAGGGGAATCTACTGGATGCATAGGAAAACAAAGCATTGGCAGTTCCGACACTCCGGCGTCCCGCCCAGGAGTCCATTTTACTGTAATCGATCAGCTTCAGGCTTTCAGTAAGTAACAGGAGGGTCTGAGTTCTTTTTTTTTTTCGAACAATGAGGGTCTGAGTTCTTCAGGAGGAGAGTACTTCCGTCACCATCTCCTCATCAACGATGGAATGAGACAAGGCATAGACAAAGATCACCCAACCAACCAACCAACCTTGTTGCCGAATGCAACTCGGACAAAGAAAGCCTCTGACGGGTGACGGCGCGCGATCGAGCCGCCTGCTGAGCTCCAAAGCAATTCGGTCAGCTACCTTTCTCTGTCTGACAAGCACGATTCACCCAATCATAATTCCCAGGACGCCCCAGTTCGTGCCTGGTGATGAGTTGGTGGTTCTATCTAGCTTCTCTCTTATATTATGGCAGCTCTCTCAGCCGTCGTTGACGGTAAAATAGGTTCACTGGATGATTGGATCCTTCTTTGGCCTCTTACATCTTTGGCAGGGAAAATGGACGCCCTGGTCTCGTTTGGCCTCTGAGCGTTCACTTCATGCATGGAAAATTCAACCGATGTAGCATGCAATCTTCCGTACTCGTATAACACAGCCATGTTACTATTCAGTGCCATCGTATTCCTTCATTTTCTGGTTCGCTGCTGCTTATCCATTAGAAAATACACAGGCATGCGTTTGAAACCTGTTCTCTGAAATCGCCATGAATCGCGACAGGTGAGACATGTCTCGCCATCCGCGCATCGACATGTTATTCAGCATACAGAATCCTAATAAGCACTCCCGGCGCCTCACATCACATATACTGAAACTTCATACATACGATGCATTGCACGTATAGAACAATGGACTGTGGTTCTACAATTTGTCATAGTTAGATACTCGACGTTCGTTCCATCAAACACAAAACCCTTATTCTAAGGGCAAGACATCACAATTCTACGGCCTAAATATGCCTCATGCCTATCTATTTCAGTCTTATTCATGTACGCATCTATCGTCTATACTGGGAGCAGGGCAGTGCATGAACACCTGCATGTATGTCTATGATCTTCACAGCTTTCATCCATTTCAGCAGAGAATCATTGAATTGTCGACCAAGTTCGAAATTTAAATGTCAAAATCTTGATAGTCAAGCAGCCAATCCGTTGGTCCACCCCATGGTAATTGGTCTGCAACGATGCCAAGCTCATCATGGCTGCTGCTGGTAAAATTTGGCCATGGCTCATCGATCGGGAGATCCGACTCCAACCGCCAATTCACCATCTGATCCAGGTCGTGGCTGCAGTTGTTACTGCTCTGTTCCGGCTGACTGGACTGCTCATATGAGTAAGTGGGAATTTGCATCCCATGGCAATGGGTCTGTGACGATGCCAAGCTCATCATGGCTGCGGCTGGTAAAATTTAGCCATGGCTCGTCGATCGGGAGATCCACCTCCAACCGACAATTCACCATCTGATCCAGGTCGTGGCTGCAGTTGTTACTGCTCTGTTCCGCCTGACTGGACTGCTCATATGAGTCAGTGAGAATTTGCATGGTCTCCTGGCTGCATTCCTTCAAGCTCTGCGCGTCTCCGCTGTCGCTGGATTTAGCCGATTCGATTGTAACAGTGGATTGTGAGGTAGCCTTGTTGGATTTGGCCAGAGGCTGGTGTGTGGCCGGGTCGATGCCCATCTTGATGAGCTTCTTCTTGATGTGCGTGTTCCAGTGGTTCTTGATCTCGTTGTCTGTTCGTCCAGGTAACTTGGCAGCAATCTTGGACCATCTGCAAAAGATGGAAGTCATCAGAATTCAAGAGTGGTGGAAGGAAGAGTAATATTTTGTTTTTAGAGAATAAAACATATGGGGGGAAAAGGATCAACTAACCAGCCCTTTTTCTCATTTTGCAGCTTGTTAAGTTCAAAAATTTACATATTTGAACTTTTTTTGCTTCATGCTCCAGAATTGGAGTTTGCACTAGACGTCACAAACTTAAGAACGACCTAACAGGTGTGATTGCTATTGTCCTTTAACCTTTTAAGTGCACTTCAACTCACACGCAGATATAGAATCAATTAGCAGCTGATTCGAAGTGCATGATTAAGAAAATATATTCATTCCTTGTGTTTTTTTAATAACATAGCTCCAATAAGCTCAGTAACCATGAAATTATCTTTCCAAAAGGTTTCACGAAATGTCCAAAGAACTAAAAGCGATTCCGAAGAAGAATAGCAGATGTTTATTAAGAAGGCAAACTCGATTACCTGAGCCTGGAAGCAAAGGACTTATACGATTAATATCTTTCTTAAGGTTCTATATCGCTTCTACTAAAGTTTGTTTTGATGGAGAGGCATGGAGTCTCAGGGGTTTTGACAACAAACGACGTGCATATGACTGTGAAACTCTTAATTTCTGCCAATAAATTTAGTTGGTTCTAAATCATACCAAGGAATTGGTATATGCAGTGAACTTATCATAACGCATGCATGCACTCTTGCTATGTACTATAAGACACTCATGCAAGTCAGTGTACCTGTTGCCAAGCTTCGCATGAAGGTCGATGACAATCTGCTCCTCCGCTGTGGTGAGGAGGCCGCGCTTGAGGTCAGGGCGGAGATAATTGGTCCACCGTAGCCGACAGCTCTTGCCACAGCGCAGAAGCCCTGCCAGCTTTGGAACCGCCCGCCAGCAGCACCGGCCGTGTGTCAGGATGAAGCTGATGAGCTTCTTGTCCTCCTCTGCCGTCCAGGGCCCCCGCTTCACCCCCTGCTTGTCACAGCAAGGCTGCCTCCCCATTGATCAATTTACTATCAGCTGCACCTGACACCAAATCAAGTGCTATGTTAACAAGGCTATTTATAAGCTTTTATTGCGTTGTTTATGTCTTGTGAGCTACCAAACTCGTCAGACAAGCACAAGACTAAAGGGTCTTGACAGCTCTGTTGCAACTGTAATGGGTGCCTGACCCATATAAATATATGGTTGAGTCCTGTGATTTTCATGCTTTTCTATTTGCTGATTAGGATAGTGATGGCGATTTGGTTAATTTAGAGTGATCTGGAAGCAAAAGTCTCTATCTGGCCTATAATAGACTGTGCAATGGTCAAGTTCTTCTTCAGGAAAGCTGTTACCGACACATACTGCAGCATCATTGGGTACTACAAGAGTTTGGGACGATGTGAAAACCCTGACAATTGGTTCTTGTCTTCTGATATGGTTCAAAGGCTTAACATGAACTTATTAAACTAACTCTGTAATAAAATGAACAATGCATACTTCTTGCAAACCCAGTAGCACTATTACCCAGTTACTTATCCTTAAAACACACTAATTTAACTGCAAACAATCCCAAACGAACAAAAGCGTGATGGTCTCTGAATATAGAAACTGCTGCTCACATAGTGTTATGAAGCTTTTCCTTCTACTATTTCCCACAGGTATGTATATTTGTGTTGATGTTGCCATCTTACGCAACGGTTCCATGAACCATTTCATCATTGGTGGTGCACTATAACGGATCAAACCCGGAGGAACTATCTTACCTGCATGTGTCGCCTGCAAGATGTGTGGACAATATAGTGACATTGAGCCCACTGAGATGTTTATATTGCATCCAAACGTGTCAAAAGAAACCTGAAACATTGATACTCAACATCCAAGTTCGTTGACAGTGGTGGTACTGTATACCATTTTTTTCCCAGGTCAGCAATCAGAAGGTAAAATCAACAGTCAGAACATCTTCTACCACACATATATGCTTATTTCTGACAGCTAAAGTGAGGGCAGACAGGGTCATATATTAACCATGCAATTCATCACCTTCCTCAATATGGCGGTTCTCAGGGACTTTGTGACTGCCTTCGACAGTTCTATACTTCTATGTAAATATCAGTAGAACACTGGATGAGGAAAAACAGTGATCAAATGGCGAGACTTGGGAAAGCAGTACATCACCTCGCTTTTCTCCTGAATGCAGAGATGCCAGCTCTCTTACATGTTTAGTAAAAAAAAAAACAATCATAGTATTGACCAATTGTGTAGTAAACTAGTTGTTCTGTAAAGGGGCACAAAGATACAATAAGAGCTGGGGTTTCTAATCCACCACACCCTTAGCATAATCATAAAAGAGGAAAAGCTTTCTTCTACTCAGCATGTGGGTACTCCAAGACATTCTGCCTGCCGACATGAGGAAAACTTGACTGCGCCCTGTAACAAGAAAATAATATCAATTCAGCAATATATAATTTGGAACATTGATATAAGAAGGGACGTTTTTTATCAATCATTCAATCGACCAATCAACAACTTGTCCATGAATGGTGTTCATACTGCTCTGACAAGTAATTGAAGTACATATTGAACAACTACAGCCTCCAGGAGCTAATTTATGCTGCGTAAGCTGCAAGCAAAATGCTAACAACTGCTGATGTAATGGCAGCAATATTCTGCAATACACTAATAAGCCAGCCATAAGACCAGAAAATGCAATTGGTCTGGTCTTCACAGAATCAAAATTTGTAAGAAATTTAAATATGCAAAAGGGCTGAGTGCTTAGACTTCAGCACCTTATTATCACTAGATAATTATACCATAACAAGACTGAAACTTGAGCTTATTATCATTTCTTGATGAATGAGATCTCGTTTGCAATAGGGTGTGTTATCTCTGGTTGCCATGTTAAGAGACTGTAAGTTCAAGAATAAATGTTTGATGCCATCTAGAAATATACACATCTTGTAAAAAGTAACGAAAACAATCCAAACAAAAAAATAGCCACATCATAACAACTGTGTCTGTTGAACTGTTACTCTCACAGTACCATTTCTGTGTTTTGGAGGAATCTCTGGCTGTACTGTTTCCCGGGTACTGATGTGCGTTTCTGTGCAGAAAAATAGTAGATAAAGTTTCAGTTTAGAAAAGAACTGATGACATGTTGGGAATATTTCTTAGGCCGTATGTCTATTCATTCCTGGCTTCAAATATTTATGCAACAACTTGTGACTGTGTTTCTAGGAGAAATCTAATGCAGATGACACACTTGTTGTCATAGACTTATAACACTATTATGTAAAACTATTAATTTGTTTTGTTTTTTTTTTCTCTTTTGAGAGGATCAGGGCATTCCATTAAACTTGGTTCCCAGACAGGTTGCTGCAAACCAGACCGAGTACAAAAGCTGGAACGCAACCAGACCATTGCTTTGTTTTCATACATTACGAGCATCACAACAAATTTTAGAGATAGTACTCTTTCATAGCATAGTAGCACTCTCTGTCTGGATCTCTATCTCTCTTAATATATTTTGATAGCACAACAAAATATTATATAAAACAAGTGCATCGTCATATATGTCTTTTTGTGAGCGATTTTGGTACCTTATCAATATTTGTTTCTCAACAAACCATTTAAGTTTCACCTTTCAAGTCATAAACCTGAAGGCCGGGCCTGGTGCAGCGGTAGAGCATACCGCCTGTAGCCAACAGGTCCCGGGTTCGAGCCGCGGTCTCCCCGCATTGCACAGGCGGGGGTAAGGATTGCCGCTGATACCCTTCCCCAGACCCCGCACAGTGCGGGAGCTCTCAGCACTGGGTACGGCCTTTCAAGTCATAAACCTGCCAGATGAATCAAAGTTCGCACACGGAAGAGGTAGCCTGCCACTTCCAAGCTGGCATTGCGATATACCAATGGTTGAGCTGGTCTATAATATATAAATGACACAAAGGAACTAACAGTTCACCTTCTCATGCTTAAGCAGTTACTCAAAGATAACCACATTGTAGTGGAAAGTTTCCGAGCAGAGAACTTGGACATGCCAAATCTTCGATGGATATGATTCGTGCTAGTGTGCAGAGAAGACTACCTTTTGCAAATTCCATGAAAAGGAAATGGACATAGTGTTTCCATCAATCCAAATTCACTGAATAACAACCTGTATTACCAACCTTCCAGCTAAGAAACCGTGTAACTGTTGCAGAATGACAGCAAATAACACTTGATTAGGGGAAGGCGATCTACATATCTAGGCCTTGAACATTAGTCACCTAGCCTACTTGATCTTGAATTGAAAGAGTCCACGGTGCTCCTCCATCCTACTAGCTTTAGAACAAGGACTTTCTCAAAAGGTTGAAAAAATGATACCTGTCCCTTCAGAGAGAAATGAATTTAAAATGTTTCTAGCAAATGCAACTTCTGTGGCACACAGTTACTCTATTTGGCAGATAATTAACAAGTCGGGCATTCCATCTATAACTATACCTAACGAACAAAATGTAGCAGGTTGCAATGACATCAGCATGACGAAATGATACCGCCAAAAAACATATATTTTGCCCTAAAAACCATCTATCTACAATGTTTGAGTTGGAATGTTCCTCTCATGCATTCATTTGTGCTTTTTTGGGATACGGCCCAAGACATATACCATATACCTTGATTCTGTCTTACGTCTGAATACCGGGCATGCTTAACTATATGAGCACAGAAGCACCCGTTTTCCACGAAATTAGCACCAACGGGACCGAACTATCCTAGTACCTGTTTGATCACTCCATATGACCAAATGCTACGACTTCGAGCAGGTCATTCCAAACAAACACGTCCTGCAGTACTAACGGATCGCGACACTGTTTTACTACCGGGCCAGAGAAAAATCGGCGTTCTCATCTAAATATACAATGCGGTTGTACACAATCAAAACCAGCAAACATTACGACTGAAAAAGGTCGAAACGGAGAAAATCATGTGTCGCCCCCACCAAGATTTCAAGGAACCGAAAAGGCGAGACTACAAATCGCAACATGTGGCCGTAAGTAGAGCTAGCAGCGGAGCAGAATCTTTGGCGGGACTCACACTGTGAGGAGCAAAGATGCAGGAGGATTCGTCGAGGCGACACTGACGGCGACCCCGCACCCTTCCACCCCACTCTGCACCGCCGGCTTCGGGGAAGAAGTGGATGGAGAAACCCGACCGTAGCAAGTCATCGCCACAAGGACTCTACCGACACCTCCAGTCCCTGCCCCCTCCGACGGCGACGACCGGAGAGCAACTGAGCGGCGGCGACGGTGGAGGGGATCCCGTTGCACAGGGCGGAGATGGACTCGCGCACGCAAATAAGGCCCAGCCCAACTAGCAGGCAAAAAATGTTGGCCCCTCATATCTGACAACAGGCCGTGCTTATAACGGACCGAGGCCCAAAATTTCCATTGCCGTCCATCAAAACGAAGAACGCCGCGGCGACGGCGTCCCTCCTTTCCCCTCCTGCCTCGCACAGTCGCGCTCCCGCCGCCTCTCCTAACGAACAAAATGTAGCAGGTTGCAATGACATCAGCATGACGAAATGATACCGCCAAAAAACATATATTTTGCCCTAAAAACCATCTATCTACAATGTTTGAGTTGGAATGTTCCTCTCATGCATTCATTTGTGCTTTTTTGGGATACGGCCCAAGACATATACCATATACCTTGATTCTGTCTTACGTCTGAATACCGGGCATGCTTAACTATATGAGCACAGAAGCACCCGTTTTCCACGAAATTAGCACCAACGGGACCGAACTATCCTAGTACCTGTTTGATCACTCCATATGACCAAATGCTACGACTTCGAGCAGGTCATTCCAAACAAACACGTCCTGCAGTACTAACGGATCGCGACACTGTTTTACTACCGGGCCAGAGAAAAATCGGCGTTCTCATCTAAATATACAATGCGGTTGTACACAATCAAAACCAGCAAACATTACGACTGAAAAAGGTCGAAACGGAGAAAATCATGTGTCGCCCCCACCAAGATTTCAAGGAACCGAAAAGGCGAGACTACAAATCGCAACATGTGGCCGTAAGTAGAGCTAGCAGCGGAGCAGAATCTTTGGCGGGACTCACACTGTGAGGAGCAAAGATGCAGGAGGATTCGTCGAGGCGACACTGACGGCGACCCCGCACCCTTCCACCCCACTCTGCACCGCCGGCTTCGGGGAAGAAGTGGATGGAGAAACCCGACCGTAGCAAGTCATCGCCACAAGGACTCTACCGACACCTCCAGTCCCTGCCCCCTCCGACGGCGACGACCGGAGAGCAACTGAGCGGCGGCGACGGTGGAGGGGATCCCGTTGCACAGGGCGGAGATGGACTCGCGCACGCAAATAAGGCCCAGCCCAACTAGCAGGCAAAAAATGTTGGCCCCTCATATCTGACAACAGGCCGTGCTTATAACGGACCGAGGCCCAAAATTTCCATTGCCGTCCATCAAAACGAAGAACGCCGCGGCGACGGCGTCCCTCCTTTCCCCTCCTGCCTCGCACAGTCGCGCTCCCGCCGCCTCTCCAGCTCCGGCGCTTCCAACCTCCGCCACACCGTCGTATCCAGGTAGGGAACGCGCACCAACCTTCTGCTCAGTTCCAGCGTTTCATTCTGAATGGAGGCATCGCGCTTTGGTTGTTATTTGCTTTTTCTGCGTAAGATTACCAGAGAGTAACAGAGAGAAGCGAGGAGGTTGCGGCGCGATGGGGATGAGGGAGAAGAAGCGGAACCAGAGGCGCGTGCTCGCGCGGCGCACCGTGGCGCCCCGCTCCGGCGAGGGCAAGAACTTTCTAGTGCGTGGCTCCACTCCGGCTGCCGTCGTGTTATCAGAGTGAAGAAAGCGCAAATTCGTGTGCTAATTCATGCCGTTGCTGCAGCCGCTGGAAGGAGAGTCGGAGAAGAGGCCGCGGAAGGAGAATCAGCCTGAGCGGCCGGAGAACACGGCCACCGTACTCTACATCGGGCACATCCCCCACGGATTCTACATGTTAGTGTACGCTGGTGAAGGAGTGGTGATAATGGTCTCATTGTTACTGTTGTTGATCTTGCAGGATTCTTTCAGCAGTTTGGGGCAGTTAAGAGGCTCAGGATTTCCCGGAACCGCAAGGTATTGTGTACCACTGTATGATATGATTCATGTGCATTATTTGTAAGCCTCTAACTTGTTACTTGTGGTTTGTGATACTTTCAGACTGGAAAGTCCAAGCATTATGGATTCATTGAGTTTGAGAACCCTGATGTAAGCGCTCGCTTTGAGATATTTGTTCTGTGGAGTGTCGGTTTATCGTACTAGCTGCTTACAATTTGGGTATGGGCTTTGGTGTATCAGGTGGCGAAGGTTGTGGTTGATGAGATAAACAACTACCTCTTGTTTGAACACGCACTGCAAATTGCTCTTGTTCCACCAGAGAAAATTCATCCAAAATTGTAAGCCTTTCCCACTATGCTGACTGTTAGATTTTGCTTGATTCTATTTGCTTTCACATTGTTTAAAACAAGGGATCTATGATAAACAAATATGTTTCTGATGTGTTCGAAAATGAAAGGCTGGTCAGTAAAAGTGACCTGTAGATATGTTATACCACAGTTACATGTGGTGGAATAATAAAAATGTACATGTCTCCGATATGTCCTATGCAAATACCTTAACTTATAGTCTATTGAGATGATGAGGACTGGTGTCAATAGATATCGTTAATTAATTATGTTTTATTTTTATATGCCAGAGCACCAGCCTATGAGGCACTGGCATTGTATGGATTTTGTGATTTATTTGTTTGAGGGCTTCATGTGCTTTTGTTCCATGGAACCACAGTATTAATTAATATTGAAGACAAATTGATGTGCTTAGGAAATATCCTCTGACTTAACCAGATCAGCACTAATAGTAACAAAGAGTGTATCATATTTCTTCCACATCGTTGGGTACAGTGTATATGCATAGGCTGTGTGGATGTAACTGCATATGCTTTTCTGGCTTCTTGATTAAAAAGGGAATGTGTTTCTTTTTATTGTGTGACTTCTTCTATATCTTATGATCAATTCTGTTCAGATGGAAAGGGGTGCGACGGGGGTTTATTCCAGTTGATCAGGCTGCAATTGAACGGAGGAGACACAACAAGGTAATGCATTGCTAACTACAGCTGTAGCAGAAAATTTGCACTGTACTAAGTAGCTACGTTGCTACCAGGATAAAACTATAGGAGAGCACAAAAAGATGGTTGAAGGAATTGTAAAGCGAGATGAAAAGCGTCACAAAAGAATCAATGCAGCTGTTGATTACGAGTGTCCAACTCTCGTAAGTAAACAATACGATGCCTTATTTGTTGTTCAATAATTTGTGAAAAATGACAGATTAGTATAACACCGTGACTTTACTGTTGTTGCTCACGCGGCACTATAATCACCGTAATGCAAGTCATTAAAACCGTTGACGGTCAGTCTTTTTGTTTCAGGTCCGTTTTACTTCTGGGTGTCATAGTCATGCTATATCTGCCAAACATTTTAATTATTTGCATGCGCAATGTAGCTATGGGGTTTGGGGCGCTTGTTTTTTTGTGGACTTTGAGATGACATATGAGGGAAAATGGTCTATACTGATTGACTGTGAGAATGTGAAAACACAAATTTCGTTGTGCAGACAAAATTACATTCTAGAGGATCTTTGCTCAGAGCCACTAGGCAAAAATATTTTGTTAACTTAGGAAACTGAATGACTCCACTGTTAGTAAGAACTGCTTTTGTGAAATGGTCAACTGGGATTGCTATCTCATGAAGTCTGTCATGGGCACATTTTGGTTCTGTCTTCTGGGTGAAATTTATTGATCACAAATCTGGGACCAAACAAGCCACATGAGGATTTTACATCATCACATTATTTCCTTGCTGTCCAATCCCATCACAGAAATGCAACAAAAGGGTGCACTCACTTACAAGCAGTGTTTTTAAAGCGTCTGACTAATCGCGATTAGTCGTCGATTAGTCGATAAAACGCTTCGGCAGCATCGTTCAGGGCAACCGAAGCGATTTGCCCGCCCAGAAATCTGAGCGTCCGCTCAGGAGACGATTAGGCGCGCCTAGGCGGCCGTTTAGAACGTTGGACGCCTAGTTGGACCATGTATTTTAATGAAAATTTTCAATTTCTTCCCCCTTATGATCTAATTGCTGCTGTTTGGCCCCCCTTATGGTGATTTTCTGGCTCTGCCCCTGCTGGTGGTGGATCTGGTGGGTCTGCTGGTGGTGGATCTCTGTTTTTCCAATTGAAATTTACATAGACAATAGATATACTCTAGTCGACTAGTGTCAAAATGCCTGGACGACTAGGTCCCTAGGCGACCGCCTAGAGATCACCTAATCGCCCCTGGGCGTCCGTTCAGAATGCCTAGGTGTCTGAAGCTTTGCCTTAGATATATCCCTTGCTATGAAGCTTTTACTTCAGTTTGCTGATATATCTGAAATTTTGCCTTCGTTAGATTCAGTCAGGTCCTTCAAAAAATTGTCATGAAGTTCATACATTTCAGTTCTTCTCTCTATTCTCGTTTCTTCTAGTGAGCTAATCATCTGCTCCATTAGGAATGTGTATGTTCCACCCTGCATATATTTTGTGTTTATGTAAATATGACATCTCCATGATAGCTGCTAATAGGTGACACATGTAACAACTTACATGGTTTTGAATGTATCATTGCTGAAAAGATTTGTCTGGAATGCTTCATAGTTGAGTTCTGGATGTTACAACCATAACTACCAGTTCTGTTTTTATATCTGAAATGATGTTGTTTGTCCTGTCCCCTGAAAAGATGTTATCTAAATTTTCCCTAATATCTTGTTCAATCTAGTCTTGCAGGATATCTTTCAATCTGGACTAGAGGTGGTTTGTTTTGCGTCACTGTGGTAAGTTAAATCTTTGTCTTATCAGATTTAGTGCTTGTTGCTCACGCTAGTTGGAGAAAACCTCTTGTGTTTATGTTGTTTTTTAGCGTTAAGTTCAGATGTAAAATACAGTTTATCTAGCATATTATTACATGAAAATGATGGTGTAAATTCCGTGATATAAAACTGTACTTTTTTTTTGAGGAAACAGGAGGGGAAAGCCTCCTACTGATTATATTTTATAAATTATAAGTACATGTACAGAAACAAAAGTAGTTGAAGAGTAGACAAAAATGAAGCTTGAAGAAAGGAAAAAAGCTATGCTAAGGCTGCCAGCCATTCTTTTATTTGAGGAAGATATCTCGACTTTGCCCTATGGATAACCAAGGCGAATTCCCGTTTGAATTTATCCTAGCATGTTTGAACTGATGGATCCTTGCCATTGAAAATCCAATCATTACGGGTTTTCCAAATACTCCATGCCATTATGATGATAATTTCCATGAAGAAAGGAACTGGTAGTTGTCTCTTGATCCTAGCAACTGCTATACCAGAGTCTGGTGTCAGTGGAGCATAAATACCAATTCCGAGCAAATGAACATCTTAAAAACATATGATATATGGTTTCCTCTCTCTGCAGATCATACACATTTCACAATTATAATCTTCTAGATGCATGTTTTTCCTGTGCAATACCCCTCTTGTGTTTAGTCTGTCCATCAGGATCAACCAAAAGAAAATTTTGTGCTTCATTTGGCAACAAGACTGCCACAACCAGTTTATTGATGGGTGAACCTGAACATGTCCAATCATTCTTTTGTAAATCTTTGAGGAAGAAAAGACTTGTGAGCCCCAGATATAACCCCATTGATCATTGTCTTTGGTGAAGACCAGCTGCTGCAGGGAAATTTGCAGTAATTGAAACTAAGCATATGCTTCCTCAGATAAGGGCAGTTGAAAAATAGTTGATAGATCATTGGTATGCCTGACGTCATGCAGAGATACAAGCTTTACAAGACCGAAAGTCACTTGAACCGTTACACGATTGCGAGTCACATAAAAGCTGTAAACACAATTATAGTTGTTCTCATATATTTATTTGACATATAAATTGCAAATAGGAAATAGGATTACCACATCAACGCACAGGCTCAAGCCTGATGTTTATCTTTTCTTCACGGGTTTGTTTCGCTCTTTAAAACAATGGTGTTGTTTCACTCTTTCTTTCTGGGTGCCTATTTTCTTCTCTAGTCATGCGTCTGTACTCGCCCGTTCAGCGTGGCCGCGTCACGGTAAAAATTTTGCAGCGCGGGATCTCGATCGCCGGCGAGTGCACACCTCGGGTGAAAATCTGGCCGTGGTAACAAGTCATTTTTGTACGGCACATCCACGCGTCCTTTTTACCTTCGCTGGCCGGCGGGGATGCAAATTTATTGCGGTTGTTGAGCCGATGGGCGTTTACTGGGCTCTCCTCGTCTCCGTCGCCTCCCCTTCTCCTTCCCTGCCTCAACTGCAGCCCGCCTCCCCCACCGGCGAGGCCACTTCTTCTTTCCTCTCCAGCGGGTGTCGGCGGCGAAATCGATCCCGCGGCCAGCCCGTCGATCTAGGCGGCGGCTGCCCCTCCCTCTTCCACCCCAGGAGCGGCGACGGCCCCCTCCACCGCGAAGGCACGGACGCTGACGACCCCCTCCATCTGCGTGCCTCCTCCACTTCGGCGACGACTCGATCCGGCGGCATGTGGATCTGGAGCGGAGGTTCCTCATTCGGTGGTCCAGGCTTCTCCCTCTCCCATCCTGAGGTGCGACCACTCTGCCATGAAGGAAAACGTGACCCAATCGTGGTGAGTTTCCTCCACTTCCTGTTCATCATTTTTTTTTTGTATCTCTCAGATTTTGTTGTTGTATTTTTGATTGATGAATTCGGTTTCTTTTTTTCTGATTTGGTTTGGGCTCCAGCGTTAGGGTTACAGAACTGGTTTCGAAAATCATGGTACATCATATTCGTATACTGAGGAAAGTGGCTTGCTGCTAGAGCGATGGGTAAAAAATTTAGAAAGAAGGTAAGGTCTTCAGATTGGTAGGAAAATTTTCTGCCCATTTATCTTCTTAGTTTCTAACTGTTGTCTCTTTATTTGTTCTTAACATTTTTAAATTTGTGTGTTGTGTTTGGCAGGAAAAGAGATTGTTTCCTCTAAGTTTAGAACTATCATTGCTGAAATGTTAGGTATTACCTGTTCTTCTTGATTGTGCTGCCGACTGTAATTTCATCTTTAATGTGATTAAACTCTCTTTACCAGTTCTGACAAACACACAAATAAATAAAATGGTTTGATGGTTGGTTTATGCTTAAATAGAAAATAGAGTTCATGCTTAAATTACTGTCCGATTAAATGTTTGAGCTATTGGAGGTTCCTGGGAGTCATATTTGGTTAAAATAAACAGCAGCCAGTCTCGGTCTTGCTCGCCACTGCTGGTCATGAGGAAGGCATATGAGCGAAATAGACGCCTTGGTGCCTGTCGGTGCCGCAAGATGGTGGGTAGCAGAGTACCACACTGCCACTCGCTTTGGCAATTTCAATGGCTTGCCCACTGTTTTTGTTCTGAGCCTGTTCCTAACTTGTTGCACTGTTTGCTTGCCTCTGGGTGCAGAGATGGAGATATTGAGACAGATTCTACCAAGGTGAGCGTAGTGGGAACTGATTTATACTTTACCGTTAATTAGAATTGGTAGGGTTGTGTTCATGCTCCAAATAAAACTTGTGACCTTTGTTTTACGTGCTTTTTAAAGAGGTCATCCAGGTCTGTTGCGATTGAGGCACAAGGGCAAGGGAGCAAATAGCTGTGATGTAGTGGTTCTGTCTCCCCTCGTTTACTATTCTTCTTTTAACCTGTCATTACTAGAATGCATGATGAAAGGATGGTCGTGTAGATTTTTGGAATCGTTCAGGTCAGATTAGTGCTGAGGAGACAGGCAGGACTGCTGGAGCAATGGCTAAAAAAATCTTGAAGGAATGGTTCTCTGATTGCTAGGTAATTTTTGCCTGTTTCTGTTTTGCTTTCTAATTATCTGCTCCTTTCTTTGCTTGGTTATAGACCTCTTTCAGTTCAGCATGAAATAATTATTTTGTTTTAAATATGACAATATTCACTGCCAAATATCCACCCAAATTGCTGCTTCATATATTGTAAAACAAAACAAGAAATGTTTGTCGATGCCTCTCTTTGAGGGAGTCTTTGTTTAGAAAACGAAATCTAGCAACTGGTTTTGTGCAAAAGCATTGTAAACTATTTTTGTAAGAATAAATATATTAGCATCAGTTATGCTAATTCTTATGAGTATAAACATTCAGTGAGACTAATTTCCTATTTACAGTGACTATCACAAAAAAACATGACATCATGTCTCTTGAGTGATCTGTGTAATCATGCCTCTTTTTTTTTATTGTCAGTTTATCAGTCACACAAGCTGCACCTTAAAGGCGCAAAGGCTTAAAAACTTGGGCAGGTTCTGTCGTTTCTTTTTTCTTTGATTCTTGATTCGGTTGATAATATCCATGTTCATTGTTACTTAAT